>JBCEWC010010544.1:0-17542 GCA_038996855.1 Solanum aculeatissimum | reverse complement strand
TGTAATGATGCTATGATGGCTTGATCGAGGGTCTTCGGGTCCTCTTTCGCCATGTCACATCTAGGCCCCCTATCCGAATCGTGACACTAGAAGTACAAACGAGACCCCCTCTACGACTTGTGAAATGACCCACGACCCATAGAGGGTCTCGTAAACTGCTATTTTGGTGCAGAAACTGCATTTCATGCTCAGAACCATGCCAACACTAGAATCCTGCAAAAACAAATAAAAACAAATATCAAAGTTACTAACATCGCTTTGAGAATACACAAAATCTCAAGTTTCAAGCATTAAAAGTATTGTATTTTGGCAGCACATCAGGGATCATTAGGGGTTTATCCTTTTTTAGCATCAACACCTCGCTATATTGGAGCTCTTCTTGGAGGGATTTTCTGAAAATTGCAAAGAACAATCATTAGAGAGGAAATCTTAGAGTATATTCTATTGCACTACATAGATCATGAAGAAGTTAAAATTTTCCTAAAATGCCTCGTAGGATTTCACTGGGTATGTTATTGTGGGTGTTGTTGCCTCATAACCTCCCAATCATAGTTGTGGCGCGCTTCACACCCATGAATAATACTTTAATTAAAGCGGCATGTTAGACTCCCTAGGACACTTTAAAATCTTGTACAATGATACCAAGTTTATCATAATTTAAGTTATGTTGTAGGCATGACACGACGATTAGGATTCTTGAAAGAACCCCAACCAATCATGTTAGAATATCAAGCATACATAAGGTAAAGAAATAAGGCAATAATAATGTGACAAAACTCATAAAAAGCTAAGAACATAGCACAATAAAAGTAGTAAGAAACCATACACTCGATACCCATCCAAAAATGCCTTTAATAGATCTAACATGGGTAGGGGCCTTAGGACATGTTCATGGCTCACCTCCTAATAAATGAAATAACCTCAAATATCAACATAGACTAAGATTCATAGAAAACGAAAGATAGACTTGGCTTGGGCTAGAAGCATGAGGACTCACCACAGAATCTCCAATATAGAGCAAAGTTGGCCATCTGCGTGAGTAGTAGGATCTAAGACCTCCCCTACATTATTAAACAATATAGGCAAAGAAGTATGTGTTAGTACATTTGAATATACTAAGTATGCAGGTAATGCAAATAAATATAAATATAAATCATGTAATGTAATTGACCAAGTAAATATCATAATAAGAGATGTATTTTAAAACCATAAATTTCACAACCCAAGCCTAGGGCCTAGCCATAACACGGTGAATGGAATCCTCGAAGAGACCCCAAACTAACCCTTATCATTCATACAACATCAAATGTAGAATCAAGAGAAAACATACATAAAGACGGAATCATAATATAAGTCTCAACATGAAATAGAGCATAAGATAGAGTACATGAGTCTAAATCTAAAATGCAACCGTATGTCCAAAACATGTCTCTAATCATAATATAAGACGGGGGCTTAGACATACCCTGGCTCACCCAAAAATAAAGAAAAGATTGTCTCTAGTACAACCATAGCATGAATAGAAAGACAATGGGTCTGGTCCTCGAAGCTGGAGGACTCACCCAATTAGGATCGTGATAATACTGGGATCTCACCATAAGGATAGTCAAACGTAGCACCTACTCCTGCATTGTGATATAATGTAGACATAGAGTACGCATTAGTACTTTGGAATATACTCAATATGCGGGTATGCAATGTAATGATCATGATAAAACCCTGCATTAAGTGTTAGATGACAAGGCTACACATGTGTGTGTATATATATAAGAGAAGTATATAGGAAAGAAGATCGTATCAAGATGCCATAAATCATGATTCATGAGTTTGTAGTACGTAAACATAGTAGGGATGTAATCTCAACTAATATGTAAGATCATGTGAGCTATTACATGGAATTTCGATGTTTTCTCTACACCGAAGAAAGAGTAGACTACTTGCCAAAGGTAGACTATACCTCACCTTACGGGCCTTTCCTATTTTATAGGGTGGTTCTCATGACATAATCATCCATATAGGGAAAAGATGATTCTACGGTGGCAACGTAGTTATGAGAAAGGTAGGCTTTATATAAGGACCCTTAGGGATAGTCCTCCATCTCCAATCTCATTCGATGTTAAGCCATCACCCCACGGGAATAAATATATGTATACATGCTTGGAATAGGGTCATAAGTCATTTCAAATCAAAATCATGCATTCTTGGGCTTAAAAGCCAAATCATACTTCATTTCATACTTTTATGCATAGGAATAACTCATTCATACATAATGGTGTAAATACACCCATGAGGCTTAAATCCATATCATAGACATTATGTGATCACATTTTATGTCATAACCACACTTGCCTTGAAATCATAGTCATAGTCATAGTTCATAGTTAAATCCGTAGTAAACTTCATGAAAAACCATGATCATACATGCATATGTCATGGGAATAGAGAAGTATCATGGGTAGTTGGAATTGATACTTAAATCATAAAATTAAGATAGAATCATTCATAAAATATGATAAAAATCAACATTTCGGATCATAAGTCATACTACCCATGTATGAAAACAAGCTAAAAAAGGACATGCAAGCTCAAATCTTATAAAAATCATGTAAATCAATGGAACAAGGAGTAATTCATACTTAGTTTACCATTTGAAGATGACCCATAACATAAGTTTAGAAATTCAAATCCAAATCATGAAAATCACCTCTCAAGTTCACTTAAAGTTCATGGAAATTTAAAAATAGAAGTTGGGCTTCATGATTGAAATGGAATCATGAATGAAACCACACATACCTTTATGGATTAGGGAGATTGATATGGGGTATACTTGAGCTTGAAAGCACACTAGAAACCCGTAGCTTGAATCTCCAAAGTTAGGCTAGAATAGAGTTTTGAGACTTGATCTTTTGGAACTAAGTGTTGAGAATAGAATAGAATGAATGAAATGACTTAGGCATGATTTAGGAATGTTAATATAGTCATAAAAGTCCTAAAATATCAAAGAAAGGGGCCAAATTACAAAATTGGCCCCATTTAAAATAGAGCTAAATGGCACCAGTGTGCACTCCATGGATGCCACTGTAGATCGTTGTGTGCACCACGATCCATACAGGGCTCCATGGTAGTGCACCTTGGAGGCAACAAGGGGCTGCCTTAGGAAGGCCCCTTCACGAAACTACTACATGAACCCCCTTCAGACTGTGGTGTGCACCACGGGGCCGTGAAGGGGTCTATGGTGAGGACCCTTAAGCCAAAGCCATGAGGGCCATGTAAAGAGGCCCCTCCACTAGGCACTCCCGACTCATGGTGTGAAACATTGGTTGTGGTGTGCTCTGTGGTAGGCACACCCTCAAGGCAGTCTCTTGGCTTGGCAAGACATGTCCTTTTCAAGGCCAACGCTCCCTTCCAAGACACCCTATATGGTTCCTTAAAGGGTACCCTTGGTCCAAAGTCTTGAAAGTGCATTTTTAAGCTTTGCTAAGGCTTCTTGAGGTTTGGATCCTTACATTAAATAAACGTGAGGATGGTCAATGCATGAGTAAATCCTAAGAGAAAACTTGTAAAAGTAAGGGATATGAATATTCAAGAATTGCATCTTAAAGAACCTTACATATATAAGATATCACCATAACCGACAATAAGACCATGCAGGCTATGACATGGAATTCCAGTGTCCATCCATACATAGAGAAAAGGAAATCTACTTGCTAAGGTAGAACTTTACCCTGCTAGGTGGGTCTTATGAATCATATGATATATGTAGATCCACTAGCTAAGACATATTGGCAAACAATCATATGATGGCACATAGTTATAGGACTAGATATTGCTACTAAGGACCCCTTAGGTCGGTTCTCCACCTCAAAGTCCACTTGGTACTAAGTCAAAATCCCATGGAATACATGTCATAAATTTCACTTGGTTCTAAGTCAAAATCCCATGGAATACATGTCATAAAATTCATACATATGATGAGTTCTTAATCTTGTCATAAATTATAGTTCATATTTTTTAATAATCTTGTCATGTAGAAAAGGCAAGTCATAACTACCGATCCAAATCATAAAAACTTGTTAATAGAATAGCTCATTTTCATGTGATTCATATAATGTGGGTGTAGTCCTTCCATCATTATAAATCCTACCTCAATTAAGAGAGCCATTAGGTGTTAGGTCACCTTTTCATAACCTTGCTTATAGACTTGTAATTCCATAATCGTGACCTGTAAGACAATTAGGGTAATAACATGTGTTCAATGTTAGTTGGATTAAAATCATGAAATTAGATTGGAAACATGCATAATCAAATAAAATCAAATTAATTGAATCAAAATTGAAAGGACCCATAATCAATCTCATTAATCCTAGATAGCATGTGATAGTATTGACTTGTAAATCCATAGAAATCATGCTATTAATAGCAATACATACATAATAAAATAAAGGAAAAAGGGTCAAAAATGCCCTTAAACTATATGAAAGGTCCAAAAATGCCCTTGATTTATACTTTGGTCCAAAAATGTCCTTGTCATTGATACTTTGGTCCAAAAATGTCTTAATTGTTACCAAATGGATCAGAAATGTCCTTCTTTAAATAAATAAATATATTTTTCTTTTAAAACATATTGTGTTCCTAATAAAAATATTATTTTTAAAGAATCCTTTTTTTGTTTTTTAAAAAATCACATTAACAAATAAAAATGTAAGAAAATATTTTTTTTCTTCATCCCATTTTATCAATAAAAATAAAACATCATACCCCTGTAACAAATAATATATGTCATAAATATAAAATCACAGTAAATCCAACATTAATTTGTATCTTGATAACGATAAAAATAATAATTATAATAAAGCAAAAAAAAATAATTTTTAAATTTTTTGTCGAATTGAAGTAGGATAAATATTTGCTAATTAAAAATATATTATTAGAAAACTAATGTGTTCAAAAATAAAATAAATAATAAATTTATTTGAAAAGGGGCATTTTTGAATAATTAAATAACAATAAAGGCATTTTTTAACCAAAGTATCAATGACAAGGGCATTTTTGGACCTTTCATATAGTTTAAGGGCATTTTTTACTCTTTTCCTAAAATAAATAATCATAATATAAATCATAATTCATATAATTCAAATTGAAATCCTAAAACCCATAAAATACATACATGAAATTGGATTAAAAAGTTGAGAATTTTTCTGAGCTCCATGGGTGAAAGGGACCCCATGGATGAATACCCACATACCTTGGTTAATATGCTTGAGAAAAATATGAAAATCAATGGAGAAATTGAAAGCCCTAGCTTGATTTCTTCAATGGAGACTTGTAGGAGTATAGACTTGGAAGAATTTGAGAGTTTGAGGGATCTGGGTGAAAATGGGATGAACTGGTAAAGGTTGGGATGGTTAAGGATAGTTATAGGGTTAAAAAACACAGTTTAGGAATTAGAAAGGTAGAAAATGATAAAAATACCCCTTATTAAATTCTATCGAATAAGGTCTATGAGACCCTTATATGGATCATAGACCCTTGTATGACTCGTAAAAAGGGGTTTCATACTCTAGGTTAGTTGTGATGGTTCACAATCCCAAATTACGGGGCCTTTTTACTAACTGAAAATGGTTCTATGGGTCAATTCTATTTGTCCATAGAATAACTCTGAAACAAGAAATTTTGGACCAAAAACCATAACAACAAACTACGTCCCACAATTACATATACGGGTCGTAGAACACCTCATACATGGCCCACATACTTAACCAATTTTCACCCATCACAACCCTAATCTACGAGTTAAGGAATATGGATTGTAACTCAAACGACGTCTCATAGATACATCTCATACATAGTCTTTCCACTTAGTCAATTTTCACCCCTTTCCAGACCTCATGTACAAATTCATTATACGACTCATCGAAGAAACTCTATTATGGGTCATGGATAAATGTATGAGTTGTCTGTTGCACTTGTGGAAAAATTCATAAAGATTCAATTTTGAGCCCCAGACCTCACGGATCCATCTACGGGTCATAAAATAATCTATGGGTCGTGGTTTAGTCTCGTGGAATGTTCCCGTAACCTCATAATTTTCCCAAGTTTATGGAGGGGTCCCTACGGGTCATAGAACTTTCTATGGGCCGTAGATGGGTCCGTAGACGGCTTTCGACAGCTTTTTCTAAGAGGTTATTTGAGTTTTTTTCACTCTTTTAAAGCTTAGACTTGATGTTTTTATACCTAAATAAAGCCCTAAATATATCAATCCACCTTTTTCACGCTAAAACACATCCTCCAAACTTAGGAAAAGGTTTCAAGGGAGAAAAACACTAGGGTTTGAAGCAAAACTTGAGAATTCTTCCAAGCTTTTCCAAGACACGAACTTCCAGGTATGTAAATCTAACTAAAACATAGATTTTGTTCTTCCATGTGTCCCATAACCCGAGTTGATGGAGTTGTTAGTGAATTGAATATTGCATGAAGGTTCCTTGAATGTTTTTCTTAAATTTTAAAGCATATCTAATAATTTTACATGAATTACAGTTTTTATGAATTAAATACGTGAAATAGATGATTTTACTTTCCCACATGAACTCTAGCATGAAGTCTTATTATTTTTACACATTGTATTTAAATGAGTATTCATAATATAACTTGAGCCTAAAGAGTCTATAGATCCCCTGAATCTTTTAACTCTGCTTTTGTTTTCTTGAATGCTATGAATTAGAATGATGCATGATTGAGCCTTTATGAGTCAAGAGCTAAACTCCAAAACAATGTAACCAAAGAGTTAATTGATGTGATGAATTGATTTAATGAATGTCCAATGAGACTAGATGAATGAGTAAAACATAGGGTTGATATCTTATGAGCATGTTGAGTCTTGGGAGGAGTATTGAGCACTGAATTGAGTAAGAGTAAGTCCAACGCAAACTCAATAACTATGTGGCCAGTGTAGGAGAGGATTGAACGTAAAATCGAATGCTTCCTTTTAGTCCCAAAAATAGGATTTGATGTTATTATTGTGGATCCTCTGATGGAATATCCTGTACCCTAGCAAGGTATTTGATGGATGTGGCAATGACATCGATTTGTTGTATCATCATCGGCTCATAGGTGATGGTTGTCGATTAGAAAAACTCCCAAATAGGCATTGATAGTACTCTGAGTATATTGGATTAGATGGTATATGAGTGGTCATTGTCTAAATTGTATTCTTACTTTAGAATCTTGACTTAATGATTGAGTTCCCTACTTTCTTGAGTTGAGCTATTTTGAGTTGATGTTATTCTACCTTTACATGTTTCATCCTGCCATTTTACATAGTCGTATATTCCACGTACTGACATCCATTTGGGCCTACATCTTTTCATGATGCGGAGACAGGTACTAGTGGTCATTAGTAGGTGCTCCGTTGAGAACCTATTTACATTCAGTTGATTGGTGATCTCTCCCATACTTTTGGAGGATACTAATTTTCTTTCTAGCTTTGAGTTTAGACTTATTTTATTTTATTTTGAGATATTCACGGACCTGTCATTGGCACCAGCTAGTCAGATGGTTAGAGGCTTCATAGACTAGACCATCGAGTTATGTTTGGATGTTATTTTGGACTAGTCTCTTTAACACTAGTCTTGCGTAGTTGATGGATAGATTATTTGGCCTTTGGCCTTGATTATCATAGTATCATTTTATTTCATTGAGTATTATTTATTATTGATGTCTTCAGTTATTAGAATGTAATTGAATGAATGTGATGTGGCCAAGTGGTTTACTCGGGGCCTAGCAATAGTATCTGAGTGTTGGCCACGCCAAGAGTACCCTCCCTTGGCGTGACAAACTTGGTATCAAAGCATAGAGTTTAAGTGTCCTAGGGAGTCTATGAAGTTGTGTCTAGTAGAATCTTGTTTATAGGTGTGTTTTGCACCACACTTTATAATCAGGAGGCTATGGGACATTAGAAATGGTTACACTTCTCTTGTATTCTTAGTTCATGCGACAAAGTTTAAACTCCAATAAAGTATATTTCTAATTCGTGTGTTATGCATTTGTAGATCATGCCTCCTAAGCATACCGCCACCCAAAGAGATGTTTCAGCCTCTAATGCTGCAAATCTTCACCAGAGGTGCCTACTCAAATGGATACGAAGGGTTGAGGTCGACCAACTAGAGCTACTGATGTCCCACACGTACCTACTGCTCCATTTGCTCCTACTACAGAAGTTGATTTTAGAGGAGCTATCACTATACTCATCCAACTGGTAGCCGTTCAGAGTGGGAATCGGAGATCACAGGCTCCTAGTTCAAGCTCCCAAGAGACAACTGCTGCAACCAAACTTAGAGATTTTCTGAGGATGAATCCACCAGTATTCACAGGGTCTAAGGTTGAGGAAGACCTCCAAAGCTTTATTGATGAGATGTGAAAGGTGTTGAAAGCTACGCACGTGACTGAGACTGAGGTATTTGAACTTGCTTCCCAACTCAAGGATGTGGAAAATGTTTGGTACAATCAATGGAAAGAGAGTCGAGGGTGTGAATGTTGAGCCTTCCATTTGGGATGATTTTGAGAGTACCTTTCTTGACCATTTCTTTCTATGAGAGTTGAGGGAAGCAAAGGTTGAGGAGTTTTTCAACTTGAAGTAGGAGGGGATGACTGTTAAAGAATATAGCCTCAAATTCATACAGCTGTCCAATTATGCTCCAGAAATGGTCCCTAACATGAGATCTAGAATGAGAAAGTTCATATCCAGATTGGGCAAGCATGTAAAAACGGAGTGCAAAATGACATTGCTAATTCCGGGCATGGACATCTCTAGAGTTATAGTTTATGCACAACAACTTGAGGAAGACAAGAAGAGGGATAGGGAGGAGCATTTGATCAAGAAGGCCAAATCAACAGGGCATGAGTCTAGCCAGCATAAGCAAGGTAAGGGAGACAGGTCCTATTTTCAGAAGAGGTCTTCAAATTATGGACCATCCTCGGCAAGTGCATCAGCTCCAAGTAGCAGGTATGATCAGAATTCCAGAGCTCAGGGTTCTCAATCCCAAACTAGTATGATTCAAGGTTCAAAGGGGAAACCACCATGTGGCAAGTGTCACAGACTCCACCTAGGTGAGTGTCGTGAGGGCAAAAATGCTTGCTATAAATATGGACAGACTGGTCATTTCCAAAATAAGTGCTCAATGAGAAGGCAGGGTGAGGGAGGTAATAGAGCTCAGTCTTCGGTAGCACCACTAACCAGTGGTAATCAGATAGGTGTCACTACTAATACGGGTGGGGGTACAAATTATTTGTATGCAATGGGAAATTGACAGGATCAAGAAGTTGCACCAGATGTTATTACGGGTATGTTTCGAGTTTTTTCCTATGATGTATATGCCTTGTTTGGCCTAGGTGACACTTTATCATTTATGACTCCATATGTGGCTAGTAAGTTTGAAATCCTTCCTGATTATCTTCTTGAGCCCTTTGGTGTTTTTACTCTTACTGATGAGCCTATCATAGCCGAAATGGTTTACAGAGATTATGTAGTGTCCATCTATCATAGGGATACTCTTTCTAATTTGATTGAGTTAGAGATGGTTGACTTTGATATGATCTTTGGCATGGACTAACTTTATGCCTATTATGCCTCTGTCAACTATAGAACCCGGACGGTCAAGTTCCAATTTCTGAATGAGCTTGTTATAGAGTGGAAGGGTAGTTCAGTAGTGCCTAAGGGTAAGTTTATTTCCTACCTTACGGCCAGAAAGCTAATTTCTAAAGGGTGTATCTATCACCTCATGCGAGTTAAGGCTGATGATGTAGAGTCTCCACCTTTTGAGTCAGTTTTAGTTTTAAATGAGTTTCCTAATGTCTTCCCTGATGATTTTCCTAGACTCCCTCCTTATAGGAAGATCGACTTTGGTATTGATGTTCTCCCCGATACTCAGCCTATCTCTATTCCTCCATATAGAATGGCTCTCGTTGAGTTTAAAGAACTGAAAGAGCAGTTGAAAGATCTCTTGGATAAGGGATTTATTAGGCCGAGTGTCTCTTAGTGGGGTGCTCCTGTCCTATTTGTTTAAAAGAAGGATAGTTCCCTCAGGGTGTGTGTAGATTATCACCAGTTCAATAAGGTGACCATTAAAAATAAATATTCCCTTCCAAGGATTGATGACTTGTTTGACCAGCTTCAGAGTGCCACTATTTTCTCCAAGATAGACCTCAGGTCAGGCTATCACCAGTTAAAAGTGAGAGAATGTGGCATCCCGAAGAGGGCTTTTCAAACTCGATATGGTCACTTTGAGTTTCTGGTAATGTCCTTTGGACTAACCAACACTCATTCCACCTTCATGGACTTGATGATTAGAGTATTCAAACAGTACCTTGACATGTTCATAATTGTATTTATTGATGACATATTTGTGTAATCCATAGATGAGGGAGGGTATGTCGATCACCTTCAAATTGTTCTTCAGACGCTCAAAGACAGTGAGTTGTATGCAAAATTCTCCAAATATGAGTTTTGGCTTAAGTCTGTGGCTTTTCTAGGCCATATTATTTTGGGAGATGGTATTCGAGTAGATATGCAGAAGATTGAGGCAGTTAAGAACTGGCCTAGACCCACTTCTCCAACTAACATAAGAAGTTTTCTAGGTTTGGTTGGTTACTACCATAGGTTTGTTGAGGGATTTCTCTTCTCTATCCTCGTCATTGACTAATATGACTCAGAAGAAAGCTAAGTTCCAGTGGTCTGATGAATGTGAGAAGAGTTTTCAAGAGTTGAAAACCAGATTAACGATGGCACCAGTGTTGACTCTACCTAAGGGGACTGATGATTTGGTGATCTATTGTGATGCTTATAGAGTGGGATTGGGATGTGTTTTGCTGCAAAGAGGTAAGGTCATAGCTTATGCTTCCAGACAACTTAAAAACCATAAGAGGAACTATCCAATGCATGACTTAGAATTTATTGCGGTGGTGTTTGCACTCAAAATTTGGCGCCACTACTTATATGGAGCACATATTTATGTATTAACAAACCATAAGAGCCTACAATATGTCTTCATCTAGAAAAAGCTTAAATTAAGGATGAGGAGATGTCTTGAGTTTCTCAAGGATTTTGACATAAACATCCTCTACCATCCAGGTAAAGCTAATGTGGTTGTTGATGCTCTTAGCAGGTTGTCTATGGGAAGCACTGCTTATGTGGAAGAAGAAAATAAAGAGTTGGCCAAAGAGGTGCACGGGCTAGCATGATTGGGAGTTCAACTAGATAAATCTGGTAAAGGTGGAATACTTATGCATAAGGGGTCTATGTCATCTCTCGTGGTTGAGGTAAAGGAAAAGCAAGACCAAGATCATCTTACTCTAATTGAAGGAAGATGTACATAAGCAGAAAGTAATGGCATTTGTCAAAGGGGGATATGGGGTATTGAGATATCAAAGTAGATTGTGTGTTCCGAATATTGATGGTATTTGAGGAAGGATCATGTCAGAAGCCCATAACTCCAAATACTCTATCCATCTAGGGTCTACCAAAATGTATCGCGACTTGAGAGAGGTTTATTGGTGGAGTGGGATGAAGAGAGACATCGCAGACTTCGTTTCTAAGTGCCCAAACTACCAACAAGTAAAAGTTGAGCACCAAAGGCCATGCGGAGTAGCTCAGAATTTTGAAATTCCAAAGTGGAAGTGGGAGATAATCAATATGGATTTCATCACAGGCTTACCAAGGCCTCGTAGATAGCATGATTCGATCTGGGTGATTGTTGATAGAATGACTAAATCAGCCCACTTCTTAGCAGTAAACACTACCAATACGGCAGATGACTATGCCCAATTTTATATTCGAGAGATTGTCAGGTTACATGGAGTTCCTTTGTCCATCATATCAGATAGAGGAGCTCAATTCACTGCCTAATTCTAGAAGAAATTTCAGAAAGGCGTAGGTTCAAAGGTGAACCTTAGTACTACTTTCCACCCTTAGAGCGATGGTCAAGCAAGCGTACGATATAGACCTTAGAGGATATGTTGAAGTCCTGTGTCATCAACTTTAAAGGTAATTGGGATGACTACTTTCCTCTGATTGATTTTTCCTACAACAACAGCTTTCATTCGAGCATTCAAATGGCTCTTTATGAGGCCCTCTATGGGAGGAGATATAGATCACCAATTGGATGGTTTGAAGCAGGTGAAATAGGGTTGATTGGGCCAAACCTGATACACCAATCTATGGAGAAATTAAAGATCATCCAACAGAGACTGAGAACTGCACAAAGTTGCTAGAAGTCCTACACTGATGTTAAGAGAAGGGACCTAGAGTTTGAAGTAAATAATTGGGTATACTTGAAAGTGTCACCCAAGAAGGGTGTAATGAGATTCGGGAAGAAAGGAAATTTGAGTCCTCATTACATTAATCCCTACCAAATTGTGAAGAGAGTGGGAAACTTAGCTTATGAATTGGAGCTACCCTAACAGTTAGCGGTCATCCATCCGGTCTTTCACATTTCTATGCTTAATAAGTGTTTGGGAGATCTTTCCTTGGTTGTTCCTGTTGAAAGTATTAGAGTGAAGGATAATTTGAGTTTTGAAGAGATCCCAATCCAAATCCTTGATTGTCAAGTTCGCAAGTTGAGAACTAAACAGGTTGCTTCCGTAAAAATATTGTGGAGAAGTCAATCCGTTGAAGAGGACACATGGGAGGCCGAAGATGATATGAAGGCTAGATAGTCTCACTTATTTGTGCCTTCTAATGATGACATTATTGGTAATGATTCATTTCTATTCTCTTAGTTACTTTCTCATTATCGAGTTGAGTTCTTATCTATGAGTTAATATTCCTCTTGAGTTTATGAGTATTTGAGTATGCATGTCTTTAACTGTATTTGTGCTTATTGATGATGTTAGGAATAGTATTCCAATTCAGAATCCTTGGTTGAAGTTGATTCTGGAGTATGAGTATTCGAGTAATCCAAGTATTTGAGTTCTTGATGATATTCTTGCTTAGTAAGTCTTGAATTGCTCATCATTTGAGGACGAATGATCCCAAGGGGGAGATATTTTGACACCCCATAACTCTATTCTCACATGCACCTATGTTTGGAGACTCATTCTTACATATGAGATAGTGTATTAGGGTCATAAGAGACTCCTAGCATTTAGCCGAATTCAAAACTTTTCTATACATTGAGTTTCTAGTATTAGATTATGCAAGGGTCAACTTTAAATAATCATTACTCTTAGTACACATAGAATTAGGTATTCCACGACCTACCAAATGAAATCCCTTTGAATTATCTTTCTAATGCAACTAGTTTTACCTCATTTTGAGTTTGGAGTCAAACGTTATGGTTGTTTTACTGAAGACTGCCAGAGCAAAGCTCATCTACATAATCCTATTATAGGTCGTGGATTAAAGTACGACTCGTCTATTACACTCATGGAAAAAGTCCTGAAAATCTAATTTTGAGCCACATACTTCACCGATCCATTTATGGGTCGTAAAGTAATCTACGGTCCATGGTTTGGTCTCGTGGAATATTCTAGTAACCTCAAAATTTGCCCAAAAGTTTATGGAAGGATCTCTACAGGTTGTGGAACTTTCTACGGGCCGTAGGTGGGCTTGTAGACGACTTTTGATAGATTTTTTTAAAGGATTATTTTGGTCTTTTCTCATCCTTTTAAAAGCTTAGACTTGACCTTTTTATACCTAAATAAAACCCTAAACATATCAGTCCACCTGTTTCACGCTAAAACACATCCTCCAAACTTAGGGCAAGGTTTCAAGGGAGAAAAAGATTAGGATTTGAAGCAAAACTTAAGAATTCTTCCAAGCTGTTCCAAGACACGAACTTCCAGGTATGTAAGGCTAACTAAAATATGAATTTTGTTCTTCCATGTGCATCATAACCCGAGTTGATGGAGTTGTTAGTGAATTGAATATTGCATGAAGGTTCCTTGAATGTTATTCTTAAATTTTAATGCATATCTAATTTTGCATGAATTATAGTTTTTATTAATTAAATACGTGAAATAGATGATTTTACTTTCCTACATAAACCCTAGCATGAATTCTTATTATTTTTACACATTGTATTTAAATGGGTATGCAAGAGTATAACTTGAGCCTAAAGAGTCTATAGAGTCCTTGAATGTTTTAACTCTGCTTTTTTTTTTCTTGAATGCTATGGGTTAGAATGATGCATGATTGAGCCTTTATGAGTCAAGAGTTGAACCCTAAAAGAATGTAACCAAAGAGTTGATAATTGATGTGATGAATTGAGTTAATAAATGTCCAATAAGACTAGATGAATGAGTTAAACATAGGGTTGATGTCTTATGAGCGTGTTGAGTCTTGGGAGGAGTATTGAGCACCGAATTGAGTAAGAGTAAGTCCAACTCGAACTCAATAACTATGTGGCCAGTGTTGGAGAGGATTGAATCGTAAACTTGGATGCTTCCTTTTAGTCCCAAAAAGAGGACTTGATGTTATTATTGTGGATCCACTGATGAGATGTCCTCTACCCTAGTAGGGTATTGGATGGATGTGACAATGGCATCGCTTCTTTGTATTATCACCGGCTCATAGGTGATGGTTGTCGGTTAGAGAAACTCCCAAATAGGCCTTGATAGTACTCTGAGTGGATTGGATTAGATGGTATGTGAGTGGTCATTGTCTAAACTGTATTCTTACTTTAGACTCTTGACTTGATGATTGAGTTTTCTACTTTCTTGAGTTGAGCTATTTTGAGTTGATGTCATTCTACCTTTACATGTTTCATCCTATTATTTTACATACTCGTACATTCCGCTTACTGACGTACATTTGGGCCTGCATCTTTTCATGATGCAAAGACAGGTACTTTTGTCATGAGCAGGTGTTCCGTTGAGGACCTATTTACATTCAGTTGATTGGTGAGCCTTCCCATACTTTCGGAAGATACTATGTTTCTTTCTAGCTTTGAGTTTAGATTTGTTTTATTTTATTTTGAGGTAATCATGGACCTGCCATTGGCACCAGCTAGTCAGATATTTAGAGGCTTCATAGACTAGACTGTCGAGTTATGTTTGGATGTTATTTTTGACTAGTCTCTTTCACACTAGTCTTGCTTAGTTAATGGATAGATTGTTTGGATTTTGGCCTTGATTATCATAGTATCATTTCATTTTCTTGAGTATTCTTTATTATTGATGTCTTCCGCTATTAGAATGTGATTGAATGAATGTGATGAGGTCAGATGGTTCGCTCGAGGGCTAGCAATAATCTCTGAGTGTCGGTCATACCAAGGGTACCCTCGTGAGGCGTGACAACTTTTTTATTTTTCTATCACAATCGGATCATCCTTTTATTTAGCCTTTATGTCTCTCACAAAGGATGATTCAAAACCATTTTGCACAACTACACCACTGTTTTCGGAATCCACTAAGCGAACTCCCAAATGGGCAAGAGGCATGAATGAGATGCAAGGAAGGAAGGGTTTATTTAGGTTAAAAGGGATGGGGAGTTTTACGGGTGGGTAATTTTTTTAAGAGAGAATTCGGGAAAAGTTTTTTAAAAATTGGTTTAATTTAATTTTATCACTTTTCAATAAGATAGTGACACGTCATCAATGAAGTTGGTAATTGGAATTAATATTTGAACCAGGACCAAAAAAGGTTGGTGTTGGTGGTTTTTGGAATCTAATAGATAGATGAAGAATAGTTTTGCACCAATTTACATAGTTACAAAGTATTTTAGACGCTTTCAAGTAATTTAATAATGATTTTCATGTTGTGGCACATTTTCAAATTTTAGAAATTATTTTGTTAAAAAGAAGTTCATGTTTAAATACAAAGTTTTGTTTTTTCAAAAAAGATTTAATGTTAAAGATATAGTAGCCCCATCAAAATCTTTTGGGAATTTAAAGAAAGGATGTAAAGAAGGGTAATTCAAAAAAAGAAAGAGTGTATTTTCAATCAAATATTGATACATTATTGGAAAGAAAAGAGAATATGAGAGGCAAAACAGGACAAGGAGGAAGAGTCTTATTTCTTGGAATGAGATAGAAGGGAGACAAGAAGATTAGAATAATTAGAGAAATAAAAAGGGTGTGCCATAGAAAAGACAGGGAGCCTCCGACAAAGATTTTAGCAGTACGGACCAGACCTTAGCCACACCCTAATATACTCACTCTCCCCCATAAATTTAATTCATTTCCTCGTCACACTATTTCTGGATTTAAGGATGATTTTGTTTGTTTCCTACATTAAAATTCCATACCATTAAAATATCAAACAGAATGTAAAAGATATTATTATTATTATCCCACTTGCTTTGTACCTAATGACATAATGTTGTTCCCTAAATTATGCAGGTTATTAGTCATAAAAAGACTACAATACCCATTTTCTAGCTCATCAGTGAGCCATAATCAAGGCCAATGTTGACTTTTTCGCTATAAGAATGGCAGCTAATTTTTTTCTTTTGAATATATACATGCATCTTGGTAATTGTGATCATTCCTTCCCTTGTCTTGGCCAAGGTTTGGCATCTCAAAAATCTGGATTTTGACTACTAGAAAAATGGTGTGATTCTGTTTTCTTGGCATCTTCATTGTTTTTTTATTACAAAACAGTATGGCCAAAAGTTATGGTTACATTGGCCAAGGTAATCTGGTGAGGTGGAGCACATGCAATTTGAGATTTCTAATTATTTTATTCCAAACATGAATATTTTTACTTCTAATACGGAAGGATTTGGTTTTAGTAATTACTGCTGCTAACGTCGTTAGGTGTCTCTATTACATGATACTTCCTCATATTACTCAAAAATAATGACGTTTGGAAAAACAAAATATCACTTAATATGTACTTACCTCATTATCAATTTATGCGGTGCACACAATTTTTTTTATATCTAAAACTAATTTCATTTTAATTACTACTCACTATCTTTCAATTTGTTTATGATCTTACCTTCATTTATAGTTTGTTTCAGGAAGAATGTAATATTATTTTTTTTTGCAATTCTTTAATTCTTAATTTTTTACATGATATATTTAAATTGACAAGATTAAAGAATATTTTGATATTATCTATATATCTTTAGTTAAGACTAAGGCAGGCAGCGGAACCGGATTCGGAACTACCGGTCTGGAATTTATCGGTACCGGACCGGAACAGAGCTGTAAATGGCCGGTTTCATCCGGGACCGGAACCGAGCTGTAAATAGCCGGTTTCATCCGGAACCGGGACCGATCCGGTACCGGTAATACCGGTAGACACAAGGAGTACCTTCCCGGTCCGGTATAATTCGGAGCCGGACCGGACCGGTTTTACCGGTAGTACGGTAATATTTTTTTAAAAAAAATTGGGTTTCAATTTGGGTTTAACCTGCGTTTTGGGTTTCCATTTGGGTTTAACCCGCGTTTTGGGCTTAAAATTTCAAACTTCAAAAAAAATAAATTAAAGTTTGATAAAACTTGAACTAAATAGTTTTCAAATTTTCGAAAATCAAACTTCAAATTTTTTTAAGTTTTCAAATTTAAAACTTTTTTAAATTTATAAATTTAAAGTTTAAATTTGA
>JBCEWC010010543.1:0-17544 GCA_038996855.1 Solanum aculeatissimum | reverse complement strand
ACGTACACAATAGAGGATATATATATATATATATATATATATATATATATATATATATATAGATATATCAAGTTTTATTTATCTCATATTTTTATTTGTATTATTATTCTAAGTGGATATTTAATCTTGACTTTTATAAAAATTTCTATAGATAAATGAGTATTGATTGTTGTTAATGCAATATAATTTAAAATGTAAGTATAATAGCATAGATGGATAATTTTTTACGATTTTTTAATAAAATATATCTCTATTTTCATTAATTATTTTTATATTATCGACATTGCAATATGTTTACAATTTGTTATTTTCACTTGTGCAATAGATATTTGAGTTGTGGTTATTATTAATAAAGTTGAATTTTTTTTCGAAAAATGATCAAATCTACTCTTAAATTATTTGAAATAGATCAAATATATCCTTTAACTATTTTTGGACTCAAAACTACCCTTTCCATTAAACTATTGGACCACTTATACCCTTCACAATCAGTTTCTTGTTTGGACTCACATGTGGCATCCAATGTGTGAAGTAAAATGCCACATGGATGTCCATGTAAGCATACCCACCCACTAAAAGACCCATCCACGTAACCTTACCCATTAAAGATCCGTCCATGTAACCACATCTATTAAAAGATCAGATCTATCCTCACAATCCTAATTTCTCTACTTTTATTTCTTCATCGATTTGGCTCTTCGTGGCAATTTCACATAGCTTTCTCCCATTTCATCAATTTCAAAGGAGTATCCGTGGCTTCTCTTTGTAGGTTAGTAAATCATTTGTCTTATTTTACTATATTTATGATTTTAAAATTTTATGATTTTGAAGAAAAATAGTTAGGGTTTACGGTTTGTAAAATCTTCTGGTATGTTATATTAGTGAATAATTATTTGTTTATTTTGAGTCCAAATATTTATATTTATGTGATTTTGGATCTGACTGATTTGTGCATTGAGATGAGTTGCAATCTTGTTTTCTTTTGAGAATATTGTATTGTAGATGGTTGCCCTTTTCTGGTATGTTAAATTTTAGAAATTATTATTTATTTATTTGAGTTAAAATCGTAGTATTCATGTGATTTGCTAGTTGAGAAGTTCTTTTCCTCTATTTTTATGTTGTAATAAACAAGTGATCCATTTATGTTTTTGTTTTCTTTTAGTTTGGATTCCCTAAAATGCGTACTTTATTGATATGAGGTCCTTTATGTCTATTTTTTCCAGTTCAACATGAAAAATCTGATTGTTGACCTTATGTTACATTATTCCTCTATTTTTATGTTATAATAAACAGGTGGTTCCTTTATGTTTTTGTTTTCTTTTAATTGTTTTCCCTAAAATGCTTACTTTATTGATCTAAAGTCCTTTATGTCTATTTTTCAGTTTAACATGAAAAATCTAATTGTTGACCTTATGTTATATTATGGGGCTAAATGAATTACAAAATCCCAACTAGTATATGACAAGAAGTATGTTGTTACTAGGAGAGACATGAATTCAAATCTCATAGACTATGATAAGATAATGGAAAAAGTGTACAATTTTTTTTATTTTCTTCTAGTAAAGCAACTACTTGTGAATGGGCCTTGTGAAAAATTTTACTTGGTTGAAGGATTTGAAGGTATTAGGAAACCCCGGTACTTATTAAATGAACAATTTAAGGTAGTTTATTTTTTTGTTGTTGATGATTTTGAAGAAACTGTATTCTGTCCTAAATATTATTCATCATAGTAAAACATACTTAGTGGAGTGTGAATATAGAACTGATGCTGTGTCAGAAAGTGGTTCTAGTGATAATTCAAAGTCAGATGATGGTGAGTATAACTTTGAGGAGTTAGAGATCATTAAGATGCAAAAGAGTAGAGAAGTAAATGAGAAGTTCAGTAATTATAAAGAACTTCATCCCTCCATGATCTTCGAGGACTTGAATAAGGTAACAAAATTATGAATTTGTATTCCCTTTCAGATGTCAAACCTATAGTAGTGGAAAAAAGTGACAGAACAAGACTGAGGTATAAATGCATGATTGGTTGTCCATTTATCCTTCTTATTTCAAAAGATGGCAAGGGTCCAAATTTTAGGATTAAAATATTGAAGACAAATCATTATTGTGAGGAGGCATTTAAAATCCTAGATCTTGCACAACTACTTTAGTGTAGTATTTCAAGAGTAAAATGCACAATAATCCTTAGTACAAACTTAAGAATACAGGACAAGACTTGAAGGATCGATTTGTAATAACCCTTATTTTTTTTAATCAAGGGTTAATTGATAATTTTAACTACTACTAATTTTTATTAAAAGATTTAAAAATATATATATATATATAAATAAATTAATAGAGAAGCGAAGGCCATCCATTTTTTTCTTCCACTTTGCGCACGAAACAAAGATAAAAAATAGGACAGTTCTTTTTTCTTCTTCTTTCGTTCTTTTCTCTTTGAAGAAAACACACAACTTACAAGGTGAGTTAGGGAAATTCATACATAGAATCAACTTGATCTTTGTACTACTGTGTTGGATTATAAAGTGCAGGTATTTTCTTGTTGTTGTGTGCTCTTATTAGTTGAAAACATATTACTAGAATTTTTCACCAATTAAGTTTTAACAATGAGATTAAGAATAGCTTTACTTTTGATTTATAGTCTAAGATATTGGGGATTAAGGTTTAAATCTAAATTAGAATATTAGGGATATGGAGACTTGAGTTTGACCAACATAATTGATATCGATTAATCAATATTTTGTATAGATTGAGGCAATTTGGGGTTGTTTTGGTTGTTGTTCTATGCGTGCAAGGCTGTGGATATTGTCATTAGTTAGGTAAATGAGACTTTAAACTTTAGTGCTTGCTTTTCAAACATGCGTTGAAAAAATATATTTTCTCTACCTGATGCATGTGCTGAGACAAACATGTGCTTGACAAAGTTGGTGTTCTTTAATCAACCCTAGATATGCTATTTTTGAAAAAAATATCAAATATTTTTATAAGTAATATGTGGTGTGATGCTGGATATCTTTCTTCATTATTGTGGTATGGTTACTAGGGGCATACATAGTTGTTGTAACATATTAGGGGCATATCTATGCTATCGTAATAGGTTGGGGACTTTATACACGCTATCATAGTATATTTTTAGAGCATTATACATGCTGTCATGGACTTGTCGGGGTGATGGGTTGATCCCCTTCACTGTCGTTTATGATAAGTTTTAAGTGTGGATTGAATTGAGACATGTAGTGACCTTTGTGAATATTTATTTGAACTTATTGAGCCATATATTATGAAGTATATTCTTGTATGCATTATTTATGTATATCTGTTGTGTAGACGTATTTTATAACTCTTGTTCCAGGGGTATTAAAGTAGCGAGTCAAGGATCTTACTGGGTTATATTTATATATAGCTCATTCCTTACTTGCATGTCAATGCAGATACTATTGCAGAGGGTGAGACTTGTGGTTGATAAGTTCATTCCCGTGGACTTCGTTGCTGAGGTGAGCCTTCACATTGCTCGTGGAGGTTACTATTTCAGCTCTATCTAGTATAGCTTACATTTTTTTCTGTTGGGGTTTGCACATCCGACAATCAAACTCATGTCACTCTATTAGATGCTCCATGATCTTATTGTGGGATTTGAGCTTGAGATATTGTGTTAAGTGACCTTTTCCTTTCATAAATTGATATGCGATTTTGGTTTGATAGTTACTCTATTGTTATTATTGATGAGTTTTGGAGTTGCACATATTGTATCTCTGTGCTTTGATAATTTGGATGCGTGTATAGATATTTGGTTCTCCCGACAGATGGTGTTGGCGGGTGTCAGTCACATCTAAGGTGTATTTTGGGATGTGACAAAGTTGATATTTGAGCCTAGACTTTAAGTCTCGGGTCATGGAGTAGTGTTTGGTATAATCTAGATCATGGGTATATAGGCACCCATACTTATGACCTTGAGGCTATTAAACATTTATGATGTATTCTCTTTTTCATTCCTTATTCGTGTGTTGAGTTGAATCAAGTTTAACTTGTGAATATTTATCACAGATGGCTAAGAAGCACGACTCTTCCTCTGTTGTTCGATCTAATGCAACTGTTGGAAGTGGTGGGTGACATGGTATTACCTCTGGTGGTAGTCAGGGTAGGTCTCATCCTACTAGGGATCAGACTTGGGCATCTACTTCTCCTTAATCAGGAGTTATGAATGGGGGACAGATTCGAGCTATTACCGCAGAGCAAGTGCAAGAACAAGTTGTTCAGGATGCTCCATAAATAGTGCCAGCTATTGCACCTACTGTCGCTTTACCTACAGATGTTGTGATAGATTATTGAATGTGTTAGAGGTATTGGTGCCTAATCAGGGTGTAAACCCAACTCCTTAGACTACTATGCAAGTGCAAGAACATGTTTAGTTTAATGTTGATGCGACTCATACACCACATTTGGCCCCTCAACAAGTTGGTCATCTAGTAACTTCAGGGCAACCTAAAGATCTTAAGAATTTCATGGACCTTAAGCCACCAGAATTTAATGCGACACCAACTTCTATTGAGCCTTATAAGTTCATTGATCATTGTGAAAAGATACTTACGATGTTATGATTGAAGAAGACTCGTGGTGTGAAATTTACCACTTTTATGTTCTCAGGATCTCTAGAGGCTTGATGGATTTCTAAAGAGGTAGACAAACAGGGTCACCACCTATCACCTGGTTAGAGTTTTCACCGATATTTAAGGATAAGTTTATTCTATTGAGCAAACAAGATGATATGAGACGTCAGTTTCATGATTTGCGTTAGGACAATATGACAGTTACATAGTATGAGGACAGGTTCACTGAATTGTCTAGGTATGTACCATTTTTTATTGCAGATCTAAGGGAGAAAGTAAGAAGATTTATGGATGGACTAGAGCACCGTTATCGTGGTCCTGTGATACGAGATGTACAAAATAGTACATATTTAGATGTGATTGACATTGCTCTTTGTTTGAGTCCTATTAGGAGATGGAGAAAACTGAGCAAGAAAGAAAAAGGCACATAATATAAGTTGATTTAGTGATGCTCCATCTAGAGGCAAAAGTGAATTTCATCATAGGCAGTCTAGGCCTACTCAATCAGAGTCGGTGGTGCAATCTTTTAAGAGTGGTTATCCAGCTAGACAAGGTCAACAACAGATGCAAAAGAAAAGTGACAATTCCTCTCAGTCTGTACAACATGCAAGGTGTTCTAATTATGGTAGGAATCACAGTGGTCGCTGCTTTGGTATTGGTGATCCTTGTTTTACTTGTGGTGAAAGAGGTCATATTGTTAAATTTTGTCCGAATGAAGATTCTGGTACTAGTCAAGCTACTACGCAGGTGCAGAGGAATGCGACAAATACTCAGGAACAATTTTAGCCAGCTAGGGCCACAATAAGGTGCTCGTGGATAGGGTCGATAGGGTGCACAGGCTTTTCAAGGAGTAGGTGGACCAACGCGATTATTTACTATGGCCAGGCAAGATGTTGAGGGATGTAATATAGTAGTCACAAGTATTATTACTATCAATTCTTATGAGGCATATGCTCTTATTGATCATGGTTCTATTTATTCGTATGTATTCCCGTCTTTTTCTATGTCTTTGGAACGACGAGTTGAGACTCTCAATGTGCCATATATGGTTATGACCCCAGTAAGGAAGACTTTATCAATGAATAGAGTGTATTGTGTTATATCTGTGCAGGGCAAGGACATAATAATTGCTCTGTTAGAGTTGTCGTTATCTCACTTTGATGTAATTATATGCATGGATTGGTTAGCATCATGTTATGCTTTGGTTGATTGTTATGCTAAACTGGTACACTTTAATTTCCCTGGAGAATCATCTTTAGTATGGAAAAGCATGATTCCTCTGACATAGAAAAAAATAATATCTTATGTAAAGGCACGTCGAATGATTAATCATGGGTGTTTAGGTTTTATTGCTACTGTCCATGATACTAGAGGGGAGGATGTTACTATCGATAGTGTTCCAGTTGTGCAAGAATTTGTTGATATGTTTCTAAAAGACTTACCTAGGCTACCTTCGGTGAGAGAAATTAAGTTTAGTATTGATTTAGCGCCAAACACTCAACCTATCTCTATTCCTCCGTATCATATGGCTCCAGTTGAGTTGATAGAATTGAAGGTCCAACTCTAAGAGCTACTTGATAAGGGGTTCATCAGGCCTAGCGTATCGCCTTAGGGTGCTCCAGTGTTATTTGTGAAAAAGAAAGATGGCACGATTAAAATATGCATTGACTACAGGCAATTGAATAAGGCAACAATCAAGAATAAATATTCGTTGCCTCGTATTGATAATCTATTTGATCAACTACATGGTGCTACTCGCTTTTCTAAAATTGATTTGAGATCAGGTATGGTGGTGAAATCATCCTTAGTTGGGGAAGCCAAGGCTTTCCAATATGACCACCCCCAACTTGCTAGATTATGAGATCGAGTGTAGAGTGGATGCGTGAATTCATTCTCAATTGATGGCGAGGGCATTTTTCGTTGACATGGTAGATTTTATATACCCATGGTAGGTGAGGTAAAATGACTAATACTTAAAGAGGCTCATAGCTCGCGATACTCCATCCATCCAGGTGCTTCGAAGATATATCAAGACATGTGTGATTTGTACTGGTTGAAAGGTATGAAGGCTGATATTTTGAAGCATGCGACTAATTGCTTGAATTGCCAACAGGTCAAATATAAATATTAGAAACCTGGTGGAGTAATGCAAAACTTGATTATTCCAGAGCAAAAATGGGAAAGGATTACTATGGACTTTGTTATTGGGTTGCCAAATACTTTCAAGAAGCACGACTCAGTTTGGGTGATTGTAGACGGACTCACAAATTTTTTCCATTTCATACCAGTTTGAGTTACTTATACTGCAAAATAGTTAGTAGACATTTACCTTCAAGAGATAGTTCGGCTTCATGGAGTGTCTATTTTAATAATATCAGATCGAGGTGCACAATTCACTTTTGAGTTTTAGAAGTTTTTTCAGAAGTCGTTGGGATCACAGGTTGAGTTGAGTATAAATTTTAATCCCCAAAATGACGGACAGTTCAAGCGGGTTATCAGATCTTGGAGGACATGCTTAGAGCTTGCACGATTGATTTTGATGGACATTAGGACGATCAATTGCCATTGATAGAGTTTGCTTATAATAATAGCTACTAATCAATTATATAGATGGCACCGTATGAGGCTCTATATGGTCGCAAATGTCGATCACCAATTGGATGGTTTGAACCTGGTAAAGCATAATTATTAGGTCCAAATTTGGTTCAACAAGCCTTAGAGAAAGTTGTAGTGATACGAGAACGACTTCTAATAGCGTAAGATAGACAAAAATATTATGCAAATAAGAAAGTCCGTGATGTGAAGTTTTTGAAGGGTGAAAAGGTCTTGTTGAAAGTTTCTCCTATGAAAAGAGTTATGAGATTTGGTCGGAAAGGTAAGCTAAGTCCTAGATATATTGGTCCTTATGAGATTTTAGATCGAATTAAATTGGTGGCACACCCACTTGCTTTACCTCCGAGATTGTCTGTTGTACATCCTGTATTTCACGTGTCCATGCTTCGACGTTATGTTCATGATGATAGTCATAAGGTTAATCTAAAGGATGTGGAGCTTGATGAGAATTTAGCATATGAGGAAGGTTTGATCTATTCTGGATAAGCAAGTGCGACAACTGAGGTCGAAGAAGATTGTCTTAGTAAAAGTGTTATGACGCAATCATCCAATCGAAGAGGATACTTGGGAGTCCGAAGTGGACATGTGAGAGAGGTATCCTCACCTATTTGACATTTCAAGTATTGTTTTATACTCGTTCGAGGATGAACGTTATTTTAAGTTGGGGAGAATGTGATAATCCATATTTTTTTAATGAAGAGTTAATTGGTAATTACCCACTAATAATTTTTATTAAAAGATTTAATATATATATATATAAATTAATAGAGAAGCGAAGGACAACCTTTTTTTTCTTCCACACTGCGGGCAATCTTTTTTTTTCTTTTGTTCTTTTCTCTTTGAAGAAAACACACAACTCACAAGGTGATTCAACAAAATTCATATATAGAATCAACTTGATCTTTGTACCACTGTGTTGGGTGATAAAGTGCAAGTATTTTCTTGTTGTTCAGTGTTCTTATTAGTTGAAAATATATTTACCAGAATTTTTCACCAATTAAATTTTAACAATAAGATTAAGAATTCCTTTACTTTTAATTTATAGTCTAAGGTTAGTTGTGGACTCCATTGCTGAGGTGAGCCATCACATTATTCATGGAGGCTACTATTTTAGCTCTATTTAGTATAATTTATGTTTTTTTCTCTTGGGGTTTGTATGCCAGACAGTTGAACTCATGTCACTCTATTAGATACTCCATGATCTTATTATGGGATTTGGGCTTGAGATATTATGTTAAGTGACCTTTTCCTTTCATAAGTGTGGTTCATCAACTCACAATGCAAGGACATACAAGTGAGGAAGAGGAAGAGGAAGAGGAAAAAGATTTCAGCATATTGAAAATGGGGTTAGCAGTGAAATAAAGAGCCTCATGAACATCTTTATGATGTTAACAGTTTAGCTCGTGTACCAACACATGAAGAATAAATATCATTTCATGCCTACACTTGGACTATTACAATAACAATATGAATTATTTGGTCTTGCTAAAGATCCTAAAAATGATCTAGATATAAGACCTCAAGTCATATCTGAATATCTCATAAAACTGAAAATGAGGATGACTCAACAAAGACCATCTAAAAATAGAGTAGAGGTGATCATGCTAGAACTAGTGAGCCTACAAATTTGCCTTATATTACTCACCCACTAAGCTCACTTGGAAAGAAAAATAAGTTGTCACCAACAACCAGTTAGAAAGGAAAAAAGAGAAGAAGGTGGGCAAGTTGAAGACAAGAAAAGCAAATGGAAGAATTCAAATTTAATATGTTCTAGATAGTGTAAAAAGTTATGCTTTTGTTTATTTTTGCTTGAAGTTGGTAGATACAAAATAAAGAATGCTTGTGGTTGTTTTGGATTAAGTTTGATAGATGAAAAACCAGGAATGTTTATGTTTGTTTTGGTCTTGAAGTTGGTGTTAAGTTATGAAGTTTGGTTAAGCATTAATGCTTGATTTTCGTCCACATTTTGTGATGTTCATTTTCAGTTTTTAGTTGATGTTAATGAAATCATTATTTTTCAAATTTGGTGTAGTCATTATTGTATTCAATTTTTAATTTGTGTATAATTTTTCCTGAGCTTCAGGATTTAAGTGAGTCTCTTAACAATATTTGAACTTGCTTAGAGAGTGATGATGATACTGACTTTATGGGCATGATTCTGAACATGGTTGTTGATGTTGTGGTGATGATACTGGTATTAGTAAATAAGAGTCATAACTGGTATGTAATGGTCTTGACACTAACATTGTTGGACTTGAAAAATAAAAATCACTAAGAGTATGTGGTTGCGTTGTTTGATCTTTTGCAATAGAAGATGAAAGTTGAAAGAGAAAGAGGACGTTGTGGTTCATGTTGTTCAAGGCAAAGAATAAGAATTAAGTGAAGCAAAGTAATATTAATTTTGGTGTCAAGAGTAGAATAAAAACACTTCAACATAAGTACTACAACTTTATTACCAAATACAAACTTCAATATAAGTACTATAACAAGAACAAACATTCACTTCATACGTTAAGTTCTTCTAGACAAAAACAAGGATATACATTCACTTTATGATCTATCCCTACAATAAACAGAAGAACCAAAACGAAAATGATAGTTTTCAACTTTTTGATTTTCTTCTCTAAAAATCATAATTTTTTCCGTCTCTTGGGCTGAAATAAATTTCATTTCTTCAATCTTCTCCTTTAAAATACTAACTTTTTCCGCCCTTTGGAGATTAACAAAACTTATTTCTTCAACTTTTTTCTCAAATTGTCCTTTCAGTCACTTTCATTCCATTGATAATTATTTTTCATTTTCTTTCAATCTTCATAACATTCAATTTACCCTTTAGGTCCGTCATGACAACTACTGCTCTTGGCGATTTTTTTTTTTTTGTCTTGTCATTCCTAATATCCACATGAAGTGATCTACATTTAGTGTATAAATTCATCCATCACAATTCCTTATGTATTACAGAAAGACTTACTACTAATTTAACCAATAAAATTTTGTATATAAACATCCAAACCTTAAATTAGTTTACAACTTACTTTAGGTCTTGGACATTTGAATCATCCCTGTATTCACATCGATCCAAGCTATCAAATTTAGCGCATCGAGTCCCCAATGATATCTTCTTGCTTACCGTATTTCAAGTGAATTACTAAAGAATGTTGGCATTGCTTCGAAATCCTAGAAGTGAAGAAAGCTTATTCAAGAAATGGAGAAAGAATACAAATATCGTAACCCACAACGTACAAATCAATCAAATCCAAAATTACATAAATACTACTATTTGAACACAAATAAACAAATAATTATTCACTAATTAACATACCAAAAGTTATACAAATCGTAAATCCTAACTATGTTGCTTTAAAATCTAAAAATTTGAAAATCGTAAAAGTAGTAAAATAAGACAAATGATTTACTAGGTGATGAAGAAGCCACATATAGCCAAATCAAATACTCCTTTGACCTAGTGATGAAGAAGCCACAGAAGCCAAATCGATGAAATTGGGGCAGAAATGAAAAAGAGAAATTGGGATTGTAAGGATATAATGGATCTTTTAATGGGTACGTGTGATTACATGATGTGAAAGGTATAAGTGGCCTAATGGTTTAACGGGAAGGATAATTTTGGGTCCAAGAAAAATATATATTTGATCTATTTCAAATAGTTTAAGGATAGTTTTGACCCTTTTTTATTTTTTGTTTTACTCATTTATATCATTGTGAAACATTATTAACTCATATAATTAACTAGTATCTTTCACTTCTCTATTTTTGTCTAAAAAATAATTATTATCTTTTTTATAATAAAATTTGTTACATAGATTAAATGTTTAATACATAGTCAACTCCTTAAATTTGTTAGAATATTTTATTTGGATATTCAAACTAAGTCATGTTGCAATTAAATATTACTTCACTCCTCATAAAGGTTGCAATTAAATACTTTATGTTCGAACTCCAAAAACTCTTTTACTATATTTTTATTTGTCTATTAGGTAGTTACATTAAACATATAAAATAGGTCAATAATCTCAAGTAGAAAACCCCTGGGGGGTTTATGACTTATTGACATATAATTAAAGGAGATGACATATTTTATGCGCTTAACTTAACATTAATAGATGATTTAGAACATGCACAAAAGAAAATTTTAAATTTAAATTGAAAACGTCTAATTGAAACACTTTGCTAAAAAATGAGGTATTTAATTGAATTAGTGGTGAGTTCAAACGTCTAAATATAATATTGTGATAAAACTTAGAAGCACACTATATATTAAGCTTAGATTAAAAAACAAAATAAATCATAATTTTGATAAATTAAAGAAAAGTTGATAATGTCCGAGTAAAATAAGCATTTTAAAAAGTTAATTCGGAGAGAAGGGGGAGGGAAAATGTTTATCATTTAAAATTATGGTGGATAGTTTTGTTTTTAGAAGAAAATTAGGAGGCATAAATGATATTCACCCAAAAATAGTTTGATTCTGCACCCTTTACTGGACGAACAAATGAAACCCCCTCTACGACTTGTGGAATGACCCACGACCCGTAGAGGGTCTTGTAAACTGCCTCTTTAGTGCAAAAATTGCATCTCATGCTCAGAGCTATGCTAACAGTAAAATCCAGCAAAAATAAACAAAAACAAATATCAAATCTACTAACATTGCTTTGAGAACACACAAAATCTCAAGTTTCAAGCATTAAAAGTGTTGTATTTTGGTAGCACATCAACACTCTCAAATTAAAATTGTTGCTTGTCCTCAAGCAACAAACTCAATCTACCTAAACAACACAGAGACACAGAAATCAATTCAATGGCACAGAGTACATCAAAACCTCAAATAGATACCCAACTTTCCTCAAAAGCCATATAAGTCAGCTATCTAGTGAACCAATGCAAACTATTAATTCCTAGTAGTGCAACTATGACAAGCCATGCAACCATAAGTAATCGACATATCACTGAACTAGTCATGTGTAATAATGCAATGCAAGTGCCCTCACAGAAAGAAGTCCCCTCAACACTCTGAGTGATATTATTTTTTTCAGTTTAAGTTCATTGGGACTATATCAAAACACCCACCCTCACAAAAGATATTCAACTACTGTACCTAATACCATATGCTTGCCCCTATACTCTAGAATCATAACCTATCAAGTAGTTGAACTAGGATCATGTTAGGACTTTTCAGGCTTGTAATGTAGGCTCAGGAGCTTTGGAATGATTATCTAGATAAATAGTGACTACGACCCTCCTTGATACTGCATTATTTACCACTTTCGCCCTACCAACCTATCACTGTTCTTTTCTTCTCCCACTTTCCTATTTTTTGACTGTCTAGGGGTGCATTTTTCTTCTTTTTAACACTTTGCCCTTATTCATCTATGCTCTTTCGAATTTTGGCAAATTAATCATTTTTCTTGCATCCCTCTTTTTTTTCTTCCCTTCTTTGTATCTCTAAGCATTCTTACTTCTTTTATAACTTTCCCTTATACTAGCCACCCTCAGCTTAGGCTTTTGGCCTAAGCTGAGGTGCACAATATCTAACCTTCGAACTAGGGCCACTTGTTGGGTCCACCCTCAACTTAGACTTTTAGCCTGAATTGAGGTTCACAGTGTTCAAGGAAAGACCAGGGTCAAACTGAGATTCATCATTTGTTAAGACACAAGCTCTTAGGTGTTTACAAAGAACAGGGTCAATGTTAGGCTCAAAACAGGGACCAAGGGATAATTACATTTTTGGTTGGTTATTTAAGCTAAGTGGGCTCAATTAGAATAATGGACTAAGATCTTTTCCTACTAATCTAACCTAAGGTCTAAATCCTGAGTAATAGGGCAAGTTCTAAATTACAATACAGTAGATAATTATGCAATTACGCTCACACGCTCATGACACTATGTTATATATTTTTCATACCAAATCAGATCAGATACACATTTGTCAGAACAAACACTATAAGGATAGCCTAATTATGCATGGTCACTAACAAACTAACAAAAATAAAATTTGGTAGGTATCATTTTTACACAAAAATACTATGTCAATGGTGTCAATACTATGTACTACACATGCTACTTAAAACATCCTAGACATGTCAGTTCAACATAAAATAAAATCCGCAGGAAAAGAACACATGCAAGAAAACCCTTTGGATATAAAAAAATTAGGGTAATTATAGGCTAAGGTTACATAGACTTCACCAAGGTCGTATAACAACCCACACCCCATAAAAAATAATGTGCATTGTCCTCAATGTAGAAGAATAACATATAAAGAACAGGGGTCAAAAAGGAATATACCTCGGCGCCTAAGCGTCTCTCTCGATCTCATTTATCCACCCTCTATAGACCTGGTGGAATCATCGATTGTCGACGCAACATGAGAGGAACTCGCGCCTTAAAGCATCTTTCGTGCGCGCTTCTGTCTGGACTCTTCCTCCTCTTAGGATCTGGCCAGGACGATCCTCAACTCCTCCTCTTCTGTCTGCTCCACACTTCGGCGCTCCGCATCTAGATCATCTATGCGAGGTCTCTTCCCAAGAAAAGTGTGTGTAGGCTCCTCCGGAGCGAACAAGTCAATGATAGGTGTTGTAGCCGGTGTAGCGGATGAAAAACCTAATGGCGTGACCAACGCTGCAACAATGTCATCCCAGAGCTTCTGAAACTCCATCTGCATGGCCAACAAATCAACCAGAGCCACTGTACGGAGACTCGTCTGGATCTGCTCCTCAAAAGCATCAATACGGGGATCCACCTGTATAAGTCCCTCTCTGATAGTTGTAGTGGTAAACTCCTGCATGTGACTCTCCACCTCTAAAATAACCTGGCAAACCCAGGACCTTAGCTGTTGTAGAATTTGAGCCAACTGTGACTCAGCGTGTGCCAGTCTCTGTGCCAAGGCCTGGAATGATACTGCCAACACAAATGCAATACCGGCAAGTGTTGATGATGCAAACACCAACTCTGGGACAACAATAGTAGCAATAGTAGGCCCTTTTTCCTCAACAGTCTCTATCTGTAGGGGCCCCTCTATGGTCTGTGCAGCGGCCGAGCTAGACGTCTCAATCGTAGGCATGGAGGTAGGTAGGTCTGGAAGTACTATGTTTGGCCTCGGTGTCCTCCTTATAGCAACTGGATTCTCATCGGCCTTGATCAGGCTGGCGTCCAGTGTGCGTTGTACAGTCAAGATGACATCCACGTGGTGCATAACATGAACCCTTGCCACCAGACATAATCTGTGTATCAAGCATGGAAAAGGGATCACCGTGGATCTCCTCAAGGCTGCCTTATGTATATGCTCTATGATCAACGCGACCCTATTGATAGCATAGCCGGCTAAGATGCTGGCTACCAAAACAGCTCTCTCCGGTGTTAGGATGTTGTCTGCAAGCATAGGCCAGATCCTCGAGCATTTCACCCCCCACCAAAATTTGACGGGGAAGCTGAGCAAAGTCTTAAATATAGGCTCCGAGGATGTGGCTATCAATACAAGGTCTAGACCAGGTGCAACAATATAGGTAGCTACCCATCTCATCAAATGAGTCCGACACTCTGGGTCACTCATGATTCCCAAGTCACGCGTTTGCCCCACTCTGCGATCGAACTCTACTGTAGATCTGGTGGCCGCGAACTTGGGTCCAAACAACATGCGTCGGATGGTCTCCTCTAATAGATCCACCATCTCGCCTCGCACTCAAACATCCTCAAGGTTGGGTTGGCTGAGGGGCTTCTTTCTCTTAGGAAGAGTGATGTGTATCGTGGTGGCATAGGAGGCGTAGAACTCCCTCATTAATGTCGGTGAGTATCTCCCCGCTAGTTGAGCCATCCACTGGAGTCCGTACCGTGTGATCATGTCCTCCAGCCCTGGGACACTATCGAGCCCTCTAGTGATGAGTCGGGACTCCTCCAATATAGAATGAGCAGGACGACCTCGTTCATTAGGCTGAATATCCTCTGTGAAGATGGTCTGCATGCCCTCCATGGACCACCTGCTATCTGCTGCATTTGGCGATGATTCAAGTCATAAAGACTGGAGGATGGTGAGGCATCTGACACCTCCTCAGACTTAGATTCTGACCCATTCTCGGAGGAGGTCATTTGGATGCTACTGTTAGCTCGATCCCCTCCCTCATCAGACTGGGGAGGTCGGATTATAATAGCCTGTGACGAAGTATGCCAGGAAGTTACCCGAGTCTGATGTGGCTCTATATCAGATTCTGGCTGGATGCCAAGCTCCTCCATAGAGCCACTAGTCTCGGGGACATGCTTCGAGTCAGTAACCTCGTCTCGAAGGCAGGCCTTCATTGCTCGTATATCTTCTCTATTAGATTTTGGGACCATAGTACCTTCAAGACACACAATCACGAAATCGGTCAGTTCCTTGTGTTGACACTTAATTTTGGCCCATCATTTTAAAATTTTAGATTTTTATGTTATTATTGTTTAAATAGTTTAAAATACATTTTTTTTAAATTTTTTAGATTAATTTTTTGGTAATTACTCATATTTTTAAATTTCTAGAATTTTAATTAGTTTGATTTTATAATTTTAACGCAGTCTAATAATCTATTTCTTTATTTATTATTATTATTATTATTACTTTTACACAGATAAAATTATACGCAGATATGTAATTGGGCCATAATTTTGGAATCGTATTTTTAGGTCAATTAAATTTTGAAGTGTATATAATATCTACCTTGTTACAATAATTGTGTAGAATATGCATTTTAATTTGAGAAAAATCCTAAAAATGGTATCTTCTTTTCCTTTTTGATTCCGCCAGCCTCATCAGAATCCGGCAAAACCTCACCGAAAAACCACCCTCAACTTCTCTGTCCAACCTCCACCAATACTCAGCAACCAGAAAACACCCATGGCAACCCCAAACTCCATTTTCATCACCTTTCTCCAACTGAAACAACCTCTTCTCGCCACCATTTCCGTCGCCAAGGAACTCCAACAACGAGCTCAACAACAGCAGCAAAATCGCCCCAAACCACCACCCAGCAGCCCCAACTCGACCCAAAATCCCAACCCCAAAACCCCCATCTTCCTCGCGTCAAAGAACCACAAAAATCTGACCAAAAAATAGCCACCAAACGACCACTGAACCCTCATCTTTCTCTGCACAAACCACCACATCGGCCATCGAAAAATAACACTATCACCCTCGTGCCAAAAACCATCACCCCTAAACCCGTCGACCTCCACCTAGCATCTCGAAACCCAGCCATGAAAATGCCACCTGAAGCAACCACAACACCACCCATCGGCCGTCGTCTCCTCCCTCTTTCACGGCACCACCTCGGTGAAACAGACCCACAACCAACAACTAACAACGCCCAATCAGCCACACCAAAACCTCATGAAAACCATCGTGAAAACAACCACAAACTCTACCAAATCATCACCCAAATTCACCCCTTACACTACCATTTTCAGTCAACCTCTAAACCACCAAATCAGATCCACCCAAAATAATCCTAAACTACCAATGAAACCCCATTGCTACACCTCCGACCAGCCCCAAATACCATAAAAAACACCATCAAACGACCTCAAAATCACCTCCAAAATGACCCAAAATCCCAGCCAAAAACACTATCCACGCTACCTTCAAATCAGCCACAAATCAGACCACAAAAAAAATCCCAACCCACACCACTGAAATCATCATCGTCGTCGGCGTTGAGTCGTTACTGGAATGTCGAATTGGACAGAAAAATTGATTCCATGGTTCAATTTGTTGTAATTTGGAGTGATAGATCTCTGAGTGTTGTTCGGGTTAGACATTGCTCTGATCGTTCCATAAGTTTGATCGCTGAAAGATAGTCTTGATTCTCTTTTCGTTGTTTGTAGCTTTCGTCGAACTAATGTTCTATGGAGGAGAAGCTCTTGCTCGTTGATCTCCAAATTAGATGCCCAGAAAGAGAAGAAGAAGAAGCAAAAATAGCCCATTTTGGTAACTCTCCTTTCTTTTGGTTTTTGTTTGCATTTTTATGTGTATATATGTTTGTATAGTTGCAGGCGTTTGGTGGTACTTGTTATTTTGATAAATATTTGCTTACTGTTTGTTGGATTAATGTTGTTATCTTCTTGTTTCTGTATCACCATTTTAGATTGATTTGTTCATTATTTGGTGTTGCTACTGTTTATATTTTGATTAGGTGCAAAATTTATAATATTTTTGGCTGCAGGTTCTTTGATGTTTAGGAGGAGTAGATGTCACTTTTAAGTTACTTATTTATTATTTTAAAATCCAATTTCATGTCTTGTATTATTTTAGCAAACTTTAAGAACTTTCCAGTAAAGATATTTT
>JBCEWC010010542.1:0-17544 GCA_038996855.1 Solanum aculeatissimum | reverse complement strand
ATGTATGTATATATATATATATATATATATATATATATATATATATATATATATGCATTTGTCATCTACCACTTAATGAAGGTTTTATCATGATTTATTTACATTGCATACCTTCATACTTAGTACATTCCATATTACTAATGCATACTCTATTTCTATATTATATCACAATACAGGAGTAGGTGACACCTTTGATTATCCTCGTGGCTAGATCCAGATACTCCACTATCCTAATTGGGTGAGTCCTCCATCTTTGAGGACAGGGCCTACCTATCTTATCTTTCATGCTTTATATGTAACGAGACAGTCTTTTTTTACATTTTGGATGAGCCAGGGAGTGTCTGAGTCCTCGTCTTATGATATAGTCTAGAGGCATATTTTGGACATATGTATGTATTTCAACTTCAGATTTGTTTACTCTATCGTTATGATCTATCTCATGTTCTATATATGTTTTCCCTTATGTATTCCTTTGATTTACCTTTCATGCTTGTATGAATACTAAAGGTTAGTTTGAGGTTCCTTTGAGGATCTTATTCACCGTGTTATAGCTAGGACCTATGCAAGGTCATGAAATACTTTATATCAGAGCAATAAGGTTTTGAAATGGTACTTGGAGTCCAACATGGCGCATTGAATATAGTCTTATTCATAGGTGTTAAGTGAACCACAACTATGAGTGGGAGGCTACAAATATTTTAGGAAATGTCTCATTTCTTCATGAATCATGTCGTGCAATAGAACATGTCATAAGGATTCTTATATCTAACAATTGTTCTTTGATGACTTTTTAGACGATGCCTAAAACAGATTTCCTCAGCGTAGATAACTCTTGTTAATAAAGGCCAAGATCCCCAAAAAACTATGGGAGAGTCGATTACTAATGCTGAATTCTGGGCCATAATTTCTATGATGGGTCAGGTTATGGTCGCGCAAGTTGGACAGGTTGCACCTGCTCCTTCTCATGTACACCCAGCTACAAGGGTGAGAGATTTTTCCCAGATGAATCCTCCAGAGATCTTGTCACGACCCAAGCCTAGTAACTAGATGTAACACGACGAATGAATGACCCGAAGGAACCCCAAACAAGCCTCTAACCATAAGTAAGCATATCCTTGGTTGCAGAAGCATAAGCAAACATCAAGAAAATAAATCTAAGGGAATCGGGCCTTTAGACTAACGCTATAGGGATAGAAAGGGAATAGGAATTTTCACCATCAAATAATAAACAAAGACTAAGGGGAGGGTAAGTAGGACTCAAACTGTGAGAAGTAGGGACTTAGAGACTCTTATCACATGCCATTAATACTCAAGAATACATACAAGGGATAGGGACTAAAGGAAGTCTTCATGAATACATAAGCATCTAAAAACCAAGAATTTTCACAATACCTCTAACATGGTGGAATGGGTGCAGAGTTTCACGACCCAAGCCTAGGGTCTAGATGTGACACGGTGAATGGGAAACCTGAAGGCAACCCAAACAAGCCTCTTAGCACATTATTTGCACATCCTTGATTGCAGAATACAAAAAAAACACTCAACAAATAATTATAAGGGAATAGGGGATTATGACTCACGTTATGGGGATAGATATGGGAAAGGGATTTGCATAAATCACATAGCAAGAAAGTACTAAGGGGTAAGTAAGTAGGACTCAAGCTATGGGAAAATAGGGACTTAGGACGTTTATCACTTCCCATCAATATCAATAACATCAAATAACATCAAATAAGGGATAGGGTCTAAGGGATAAATCTCCATAAAAATTCAACATCTCAACATAGGTACACAACGTAGTATCCAACAACGCCTCTAAGCATGAATAGTATGGTGTCCAAAGACATGTCGCAGGCTCACCCTCAAACTAGAAAGTAAAGTGAAATAAAGTCTCAACATAAGCAAGATCCCCAAACTAAAAGACTCACCACAAGTAAAATCTTCTATGATCCAAATTCTAGCCACGTGGAGGATTCCAAGAAGTGTCGGTCCCTACATGGTTAGATCATGTAGGCAAAAAGTATGCATTAATATTTTGAATGTACTAGCATATGGGCATGCATGCACAAAACATGAGTCATTAAACTAGGGAACAACATGATCATTTAGAACATCACTTTAATCATAAAACATAGGATAAGGAGGGAAGTAGGTTATCATGCATAAGTAAAATAACCGTATTTTTTGGGAAAAACTTGGGTTTACATCAATGAAAGAACCATCTAATATAAATGAAACTCTAAATATCATAATGAAGGAAACCATACAGACGTGGAAAGAAAGTAATATACCTTTATGAGAAATACCAATGATAATAACAAAGGACTATAATATATACAAGGAAGCCATGTAAGCTTTAGATAAAATGAGTTATACAATTTTAAGACACTCTTGTACATGACATAAAGGAACCATCATAATCATCATAAGAGGGATAACATGGGTCCATACTGACAACTTAAACATGTGTGAGAGCAACCTTTAACCGATATAAACCATGTGAGTTAAGCCATGGAGTCCCGATGTTTCCCCTGCACCAGAAAAAAGGGGGAAGTCACTTGCCAAGGTGACCCCCCAAGAGGCTTAATTAGATTCACTAAAGCAAGATATTAAGCAACCTCTACTAATAGGTTGTCTAGAAGCAAACCCCTACTAGCGGTGACCCCTATTTCCTACGATGACACGTGGTTATGGGATAATGTAATTCTACTAACGGTCTCATGCCCTAGCTAATGGGGAGTATCCGCACATATCCCAAGGTCCACTCAGTGTTAGTGTGACTCTCATGAAATGTCCATAGACATGAATTATAGAATTATCTAGTATGGAGAGGTATTGTACTAACCCATCTCTAAACCCTTAGAAATAATAGAGAGGTATTCTACTAACCCATCCCATAAGCCTTTAAAACATAAATCATCATCATGAGAATAGCTTATTAATCTTGTCTATGCATCTACTATCGGCACATCAACATAATCTCATTTATGCCTCTACTATTGGCCCATTATAATCTCATAAGCTTTACTAGGTGGAGGACTCATACCTCAAACATTCATTCATTCTAAACTTCATAAGACTAGTCCCATTGTACATATAAACCTGAGGATGATAGTGACATACACAACTTGTATACCATAACATCATAAAGAGGGCTTTACAATGACACATAACTTTTATAGGATTTCAATAAATTTCACAACATACTTGATATACCTCATCCTCCATCACATTCATGAACTAGTATACATATAGTGAAATTCTTTCATCATTCATAAGAAACTTCATCATTAAACCCTCATAAAAAAAAATCATTCATAATTAGAAAACTCAATATGACAATTGGGTGAGCTCATGCATGTAATTTTAAATCATGTAACTCAAGAGGACTTCACATGAAAGTAATGCAATTCATCAATTTAAATCATCCCTAGAACAACACACCTCAATCATGCATATCACCTTTCAAAACATAGACATGGAAATATGAAATTCATCTAACACAATCCTCAGCTTCATATTTATAGTCATAATATGCACAATCTCATACTAGCTCAATATTATCAAAGAATAAATCATCAAAATCAATGCTTCATAAAATCAACGAAAGGGACTTCATACCATTCAAAACTTTCACAATGTTCTTATGAACTCAATCAGGCTTGATGGCCCTTTAAGATTCTTAACATTCATAATTTACATGTCTTACAATACGACTTTTATTAATATAGAAGTTTCTCAAATACTTTAGTCAAAACATGGTGGGTTATATGCACATAAGCTAAAAATCATGCAATTCAAGAGTATAAAACACGAGAGAAGAAAAATAAAGTAATTTAAGAATCATTGAAAATAACCTACTAACATTCTAGTAAAATCCCCCATTTGGGTATCATAAAAACCATTCAAAAATCCATAATCTTTCAAAGTCTTTCAAGATTTCATGGCATACCAAGCTTTAGTATTATAGTCATAATATAATCTCCTTTCTTGATAGGAGCCCATGCTTCAATAGATTGATAACCAACAAATAACATACATATTTCATGCAATAGAGTGATAATAGAAATTATCCATAATAAATTAGTCATTAAAATCAAGAAATTTTATGAAAATAGTTTTGGGACTCCATGGGTGGAAGGACCCATGGATGAAATACCCACATACCTTAAACATGAGATTTTCTTGAAAGGAACTTGAAGAAGATTTCGGCTTTACTTGGTTTCTTTAATTCCAACAAGATTTCTTGAAAAGCTTGAGATTGAATGGAAGATTTGGTGAAGATTAGAGAGGAGTTTGAGAGTGTTTTTGAGAGTTCTAGGGCTTAAAATGGCTGAAAAATGCAGAATCTCATATATATTTGCATTGGGTTATTACACAAATATCCTCAGCTGAAATAGAGAAAAATCAAATATTTTTTACCTAGGGCGCGGCAAGTTCGCGATGCGGACTTGTCGCAGACCTTACTAGTTTGCGTAATTTCATTGAAATTTTTTTTTTGACACGGAAACCTATACAGTGTAGGTAACGATTTTCCTACACAATTGTTTATTCTTAACAAGAATACAAAGTCAGATTTCTAAAAAAATGCATGAATTTTAAGATATTCAAAAAAATGCATCATAGGATCTTTCCGGGCTACGTTGACGGGTGTTACACCAAGACATCTCCCAGGATCACCTTCAAATGTAAACATCCAAAATAGATAAGTGTTAACATAAGCATGAATGAAAGTGGTTGTTGTCCTCGGAATGGAGGACTCACCTATAGCAATCCTCAAGCATGCTAACTAGACATGTGGAGGTGGATAAATAAGAGCCCCGGTCCCTACATGGTTGGATCATGTAAGCAAAAAGTATATATTAGTACTTGGAATTTACTAAGTATGCGGGGTGAAATGCAACAAGAAAATGTAAGCCATAAATATATAATATGCATAATCATATACGATTGATATAAGCTCAATATGACATGTATGCTCAATGTTTTAGTCAAAGCATGCATGCAGATAGTCAAACTTGCATAACATACATAAATGGAAAGAGACCTTAACTGACATATAAAACTATGTGAGCTACTACATGAAATTCTGGTGTTACCTCCACACCAAAAAAGGTGAGGTCTACTTAGTAAACCATACCCCACCTTGGTGGGTAACTTGACTAGTTAGATCTATTAGTAAAATCACATTGAGATAAATGATATATACCTATGGTGGCATATAGTTATGAGAGTAAGACTTTGTATAAGTACCCCTTGGGTTGAGCCCCCACCTTAATCCTCATTCGGTGCTACGTCTAATCTAACCGAATACATGACATAATCATAGGTGTAACCATAACTTGAATAACTTATAAAAGCATGTCAACATAGTAAGAGTAGAACATTCATATACTCACCTTTAAGTGAACATTTTCCTTGCACGTGAGGGTAGAAACTTTCACATACTTGACCCCTTCAAGTGAGAATTATTCATTTACAAGAGGGTGGAATATAGCATAATGGCTCAAAATCTTGCCTATCAACCATACGAACTTTTCATGAGTTCTATACACGCTTAGGAGTCAATAATTTATCATAGTGTCTTGCATATCTTACAATAAATCTTTTATCAGCATAAGAAACCTTATCATATAATCTTGTCAAAACATGGTGGGTTTATGCATTAGAACTTAAAATCACGAAATACAAGAGGATTTGACATCAATAAAGTAAATGTGATCATTATAAATGTATTCAAAATAACCCACCATCATAATAGTAAAACTCTTAGTTTGGGTATCATGAAATCATCTTAAAATCCATAGCCTTTCATAGTTTCATATCATGCATAGCTTCAATAGTCATAAATCAACTCATACGATAAACGCTTACTAGATGTTCATGCATAATCAATCAATAATTGATAAAATAAAATATAAATCATGATCATAGTGAATAATAAGAAGTATCCATAAAGTATCAAGCCTTAAAATCATGAAATCTTATAAAAAAAGAAGACTTTGGCTTCGGGGTGGAAGGACCCATGAATGAAAGACCTGCATACCTTAAGCCTTGAAATTACTTGAAGGAGGCTTGATAGATTCACTTGAATTCTTGAACTTCAACTAAAGCTAAAGCTCTTAAAAGTATAGGAATTGATTGAGGAATATTTGTAAGGATTTGAGAGAATTTTGAGAGTGTTTGAGTGAGAATTAGGGATAAAATAACACAAATATTTTAGGAATCCCATTTATAAGGGTGTTGGGTTATGATCGAACTGCCCTCACTTGATTTGGAGAAAGTTTGGAAATATTTAAATTGTGGGGGAACAAGTGGGCAATGCGCCCCTCATTTTGACTAGTATAATTTTGTGGAAAGTTCAATTTTCCTCTTTTTAGCCTAGGAATAAGTTTTAACCCTTTTTTTTACTATAGGGTAACAAGTCTACGACGCAGATTGGTCGCACACTCTACTGATTAAGGCCAAAATAAACTAAAAAATTATTTTTCAATACGATTGACCTAAAAATCGAAGGCAACACTTGCCCTACACAATTTAGCCTCTTGAAAAAGAATACAAAGTTGGATATTTCAAATAACATATGGATTTTACGATATGCTAGAAATACATCATAAGGAAATTCCAAGTTGCGTGGGAGGTGTTACAATTCCATGGTTCCAAAGTCGATGAGGATGCCTAGGAGTTCATAGATGAGGTCTACAAAGTACTTGCTATTATAGGGTTGTCTTGAGGAAAAAGCTAAGTTGGTTGCTTATCAATTCAAGGGAGTGACTCAAATGTGGTACACTCAATGGTTGATTGAGAGAGTGGGTGATGATAAAGTTTTCTTGGAGGAGTTCAAACTTGCTTTTCTTGATCATTTATTTCCTCTTGAGCTTAGAGAAGCCAAGCCGACAGATCTTTTCAACCCCAAACATGGAGGTATGAGTGTGAAAGAATATTCTCTAAAAATTTTACTAAGCTCTCCAAGTATGCCCCTACACTTGTGGTTGACCCTCATGCTAGAGTGCACAAGTTTATCTCGAGGATTTCTGACTTGGTTGTAAAATAATATCGTACGACTATGCTTATTATGGAAATGGACATTTTCCAAACTCATGACATATGATGAATGGGTTGAAGAGGAGAAACTCAAGGAGAGAAGAATGAAGGATTCCAACAGAGCCTGATTTAATGGTGTGTTCTCTAACTGTAGGAGTAGTAGTGGTAATGGTCTCTTCCAACAGGGTCAAAGTTCAAATCCAAGAGTTTCTAATAAGAAGGTGCCTTATCCTAAGGTACTAGGTGAAGGTGGGACAATATATCGTAAGTGTGACAAGTATGAAAGGAATCACCTAGGTAGATACTTGATAGATTTGGGTGCTTGTTATGGGTGTGGCAATATAGGACACAAGCTTGCTAATTATCCTACTGTTCCAAAGCAGGGTCAAGGACAAAAGGTTTCAGGTGGTCAAGGTCAACCCAAATCTCAATAAGGTGGTGTTCCTCACAATAATAGATTTTTTTGCTTTGCATGCTAGGTGGAAGGTAGAGGAGACTCTAGATATAGTGACTAATATGTTGAAAGTCTTTGATTTTGATGCTTATGTTTTCTTGATCATGGTGAAAATTTATCTTTTTTCAATTCTTTCTTGGTTGTTAAGTTTGGTTTGAGTCCTGAAATCTTAATGGAGTCATTCTCAGTTTACACTCCCGTGTGTGAGTATATTGTAGCTCCTAGAGTCTTTTAGGGTTGCGCTATTTTAGTCTTGCATAAAGTCCTTCCATGTGATCTTGTTGAACTTGAGATATTTGATTTTGATGTCATTCTTGGGATGAATTTGTTGCATATTTCATATGCCTCTATAGATTGTCTGACCTGAATGGTCAAGTTTTAGTTTCCAAATGAGCCTATTCTTGAGTGGGTGAGCAGTGGATCTTATTTTAAAGGTCAATTTGTTTCATATCTCAAGGCCTGAAAATGATTTCTATGGGGCGTATCTACATATATTTAGGGTTCAAGATGTTAAGTTCGAGTCTTCTACTCTTGAGTCGATTCCTATGGTTAATAATATTTTGGATATCTTTCCTGAAGATTTGACTGGTATTTCTCCCGAAAGGGAAGTAGACTTTGGCATATATCTTCTTCGTGATACTTAACCTATTTCCATTCCTCCTTACACATGAAAACAACTAAATTAAAGTAGTTGAATGATCAGTTAAATGATTTGTTGGATAAGGGCATTATTAGGCCAAGTATATTACCATCGAGTGCTCCTATATTATTCATGAGAAAGAAAGATGGGTCACTTAGGATGTATGTTGACTATAGACAATTGAACAAGATCATTATAAAGAATAAGTGTCCATTGCCAAGGATTGATTATTTGTTTGACTAGGTACAAGGGACTACTCACTTCTCCAACATTGATCTCCATTTTGGTTATCATCGGTTGAGGTTAAGGGAATGTGATAGTCCAAAGACAATATTCTGATCTAGAGATAGGCATTTTGAGTTTGTGGTGACGTCTTTTGGGTTGACTAATACACCGACGGTGGTTATGAATCTCGTGATTCAGGTGTAAAGGCATTCCTTGATAATTTTTTGATTGTCTTCATTAATGATATTCTAATATGTTACCAAAGTGAACAAGAGCATATGGATCATTTGAGGTTGGTTTTTCAAATTTTGAGGGATAAATAATTATTTGTCATGTTCAGTAAATATGAATTTTGGTTGGATGAGTAGGATTTTCTTGGTCATATAGTATTTAGTAATGGTATTAAGGTTGATCAAAAGAAGACCGAGCTGGTGAAGAATTGGCCTAGACCATTGACTCCTTCAGTTATTTAGAGTTTTCTTAGGTAAGCAGGCTATTATCGAAGGATCACTGAGGGTTTTTCATCTATTGCTTCACTATTGACTAAGTTGACTCAAAAGAAGGCTAAGTTCATATGGACAGACAAGTGTGAGAAACGTTTTCAGACTTTGAAGGATCGGTTTACATAGCTTCTGTTTTGACACTACTCAATGGCTTAGATAGGTTTGTGGTATATTGTGAAGCTTCTCAAATTTGTTTGGGTTGTGTGCTTATGCAACTTGGAAAGGTGATAGATTATGCATCTAGATAGTTGAAGGTGCATGAATAGAATTATCTGACTCATCATCTTTAATTAGTAGTTGTGGTGTTTGCTTTGATGTTTTGGTGACTTTAGATCTATGGGGTTCATGTTACTGGTTATAAGAGTTTGCAATATGTGTTCACTCAAAAAAATTTTAACTTGAGACAAAAAAGATGGTTAGAACTTCTTAAAGGCTATGATATGAGTGTGCAATATCATTGAAGTAATACAAATGGTGTAGTTGATGCCCTTAGTAGATTATCTATGGGTAGTGTGGTAAATGTTGATGAAATCAAGAAAGAATTAGTGAAGGATGTGCATCATTGGCTAGATTGGGTGTTAGATTGGTTGATTCTAATGATGGTGGCATTAATGTTAAGAATGGGGCTAAGTCTTCTATGGTTTTTGATGTCAAAGAAAAATAAGACTTGGATTCATCATTGATTGAATTGAAAAAGTTGGTTAATGAAAAGAAGATAAAGGTTTTCTCCAAAGGGGGTGATGGTGTACTTTTATATCAAGATGGGTTGTGTGTTCCTAACATTAATGGTCTTAGAGAGGTGATTTTGAGAGAAGCCCATAAATCTTCTTATTCTATACATCTGAGATCTACCAAGATGTATCGAGATTTGAGAGAAGTGTATTAGTGGCATGGTCTGAATAAAGACATAGCTAGGTTCATATCTGAATGTCCTAATTGTCAACAGGTAAAGGTAGAACACCAAAGGCCCAGTGATTTGGCCCAATATATTGACGTCTCTACTTGGAAGTGGGAGGATGTGAATATGGACTTTATGATTGGTTTGCCTTGTACCCGAAAGAAATTAGACTCTATTTGAGTTATCATGGATAGAATGACCAAGTCAGCTCATTTTCTACTAGTTAAGATACTTTCAATGCTGAGGATTATGCCAAGTTGTATATACGAGAGTTGATGTGATTACATGGTGTGCCTATGTCTATTATATCGGATCATGGTACCCAGTTTATTTCTTAGATTTGGAGAATGTTTTAGAAAGGTCTTGGTACTAAGGTAAGGTTGAGTACCGCTTTCCATCCTCAAATTGATGGACAAGCCGAGAGGATAATTTAAACATTAGAAGATATGTCAAGGTTATGTGTGTTGGAATTCAAAGTAAATTGGGATGATCATCTACTACTTATTGAGTTCACCTACAACAACAATTATCATGGTAGTATCGGGATGGTACCATTTGAGGCTTTGTTCAAGAAGAGATGTTATAGTGACCCTCCAGGTCATTTTTGCATTTTGTGACTTTTTTGTTGGTTTGAGCTTTTGTGTGGTTTCCTAAGACCTTTTATGGCCTATTAGGACTGTTGAAATAGGTGTAGGGTGTTTTGGTTGAGAATTATGCAAGTTTATATGTTAGCGAGAAGCTAAAGCTGCCAAAATGAGTTTTTTGATAAAACCCTAGTTGTAACACCCCGTATTTTCCGCATGCTAGTACTATTTATATGACACTTAATGCCAGCACTTCCGACCACCTATATCGCAAGGCTGCATCAAGTGTCATATAAATAGTACTAGCATACGGAAAATATGAGGTGTCACACTGGTAAACAACCTTGGGATAGGATTCGAGTCCCCGTTGAGCACTAGTGGTCACTTCTGTAGAGTTCAAGTCCTAGGTTACCCTCCCCATGGACTTATGTCCCAGTGACCGCGACTGTGATGACAGGTGGCGGATACAGATTTTGAAGACCGAGCACCATTGAGTTTTGGGTTAAGGACCCCATTGATATTCTGTGGGTTTGGGCCCCATGATTGATGTTCTGTGGGGCTGGACCCGTGATTGATGTCCTGTAGGGTTGGGGGTCGTGATTGATATTTTGTGTAGAAAGGCCCCATGATTGATAATGATGTGACACACTATTGATTATGTTAGGAGGATTCTTTCTCCCGCAAGGGATACATCCCACCATTATGTTACGGTCAGATCACTTGGCCCTGGCTGACTACCCGACTGGAGACCATGTCATAAGACCCAGGGGTTCGAGTCCCTAGGTGATATTAGGGGTTCAATTCCCCTTTTGATACCACTTATTATGGGTCAAGGACCAAGTTACTATTGTAATGTTGGGGGCAAGGGCTCGATCATTAACCCATGGATCTACTTATCCTTTCATACCTTGATTGTGCGTGGGTGTACCTTTTGGGATTATAGGGTCCAAGGGGTGTGCAGGCTTAGACACTATGGCCTTTCACTCATATACAACCGACCCTTGTTCTGATGATGTGGATAGCTAGGCTATGTGATGGTTCTATGGGGTTCTGTGATGGTTGGTCAGTTCTATATTATGTGTGGGCCGCAGGTGTACCTCCCAGGCTTATGGAGGCCCAGGTGGCATACAAGCGTAGTAACTAGGGTCTTGTACCCGCGTACAGTCCTATGCCTCAGTTGGGGCAGTTATGGTACAGGCCTGTGTGGTATTTTTCAGTTGGTATCGTCTAAGCTTCTTGCCCGCCTGATGTCCAGTCCAGGGGGTTTCCTAAGGTCTATTCCAGGCATGGTCTGAGGTCCAGTCCAGAGAAGAGTACACATTGAGTCGCATTTGTGATTCTGATTGGGGTTCTGTATTCTCTCCTACTATTTAAAGTTGGGTTGGTTCAGTGTATCATGGCTCCTGGTATCGATTGGTTCACTTTATTAGTCTTCATCATCCCGGTTGGTTCAGTTATGGTTTGAGAGTTTCCTGATATGCTTATGCCTTGTATTGAGTTGGGTTTTCCACATTACTGCAGTCCTCTACATATTGCCAACAATTGTGAACCTCAACACCAATACCCACAACACCATACTACCACAAACCCAAACTCCACGAGAAGCTCCACCAAACCTATATCAACCTTACAAAGCACCACTAAACCAAAATCCACCCTTCCAAGCACCTCAAGCCCAACACTGACCAATTCAAGTCGAAGAAGTGAGGGATGAAGAGTACCATGAGGGGTATGAAGGTGAAGGTGAAAAAGCACCATGGAAGGATGCCTAAAGACATGTGCCAAGAGGACAAATGAGACATTGAGGTCGTAGAGGTAAATTTGGTCTGGTTTTACATGGAAGAAGACCTTATGTGAACCAACTACAAATCCTTGGGGAAGAGCAAGGTAACCAACAATTCAACTTTCCAAGAGAACTTCCTAATATTGACCAAGGAAATAGAGGTCGAGATGTGGGAATCAATTCTATCAAAACTAGTCTCCCAACTTTGAAAGGAGAATGTAATATCGATGCTTATCTAGAATTGGAGTCACTTTGTGAGAGGATCTTTCAAGTCAACGATTTGACTGAAATAAAAAAGAGTTAATTTCCCATTACTCAATTTGAAGGGTACGTAATTACATGGTGGGAATACATGAGGACTACCACCAACATGGACCGATTTGAAATCTCTTGTGAGAGTCAAATATATATTGGAAAGGTATCGACAAGAGTTGCTTGCAAAATTGTACAATTTGAAGCAAGGCAAAAAGAGTATAGCGGCCTACTATGATGAATTCCAAAGTTTGATCTTGAAGCTAGAGTATAATGAGAATGAATAGCATGTTGTAATTTTCTTCAAGGTAGGATTGAACAAAGAGATCTCTTCTAAGATGACAATTCACAAGTTAGCTAGTTTGAATGACATCTTTGAAGCGGCACATAAGGTAGAGAGGGAACTCAAAGAGGAAAAGTTGAATAAGTACAAAGGTATGTAATCTTCCAACTCTTGGAGTAAGAACAAAGAAAAATCTCAAATATCTTCGGGATAGAAAAAAAGCAACGATCTTACGAAGCCATATGAGAAGAAAACTATTGAACGCAATACTCCAAACAATCCACTAAGAAAAGCAGGAAACAAAGCATTGATCAAGTATCTAAAATTCATTCAATGTCACAAGTGTAAAGGATGGGGTCACATGACGCAGGAGTGTCCTAATCGATTGAATGTCCTAGCCCAAGGAGGAGAGTTGTACCTTGGTGAAGAAGTGGATCAAAAAAAAGATTGTAAAGATGAACCACAAGATGAAAGTGAGTTTGAAGATAATGAAGGTGAGGAACAAGATCCATGTGAAGGGAGAGATGTAGTCATTCCTAATGGGTTGATGAAGATGAATCCAATTGAAGATGCTTGGGCTCAGAAGGAGAGTTCACAATACCAATGTATGTGGTGAGGCGAGTTATGATTAGTAAGGCCATGGATGATCCTAGTCAAAGAGAAAATATCTTCCATTCTAAGTTCCTCATCAAAGGTAATGTATGCTCCTTGATCATTAATAGTGGAACTTGTGCCAATGTTTCTAGCACCACATTAGTGGAATTCTTGAAAATTCGTACCACTAAGCATGCTAAGCCTTATAAACTTCAATGGTTGAGACAGTCTGGAGAATTGAGAGTGCAAAAACAAGTGTTGATCAAATTTCAAATTAGGAAGTACCAAGACGAGATCTTATGTGATGTGGTCCCAATGCAAGCTTGTCATATGCTACTCAAAAACCTTGGCATTATGACCATGCAACCAAGTATGATTATAGATCCAAAAAGTATTCACTTGTGTTGGATGGTCATAAGTATGTCCTTCTTCCTATGTCACCCTCTCAAGTCAATGATGTGTATCAAAAGATGAGTGAATTGAGGGAGAAAAGGAAGAGTGAAGAAGAACATGTTGAAATTAAGGATTAAGATGTGGAGGAAAAGAGAAAAGTTAGGGAAAAATCTAAGGCAATGTTGGCTAGGTACAAGGAGATAAGAGAGGAAGTTGAAGCCAAAAGATAATTGATCCTTATCACACATAGGGGTCATGTGCTACATACTAATCAATCTCTTTCTTCTTTTCCCCATTCTATTTATTTTCTTTTGCAGGAATATGAGGATGTCTTCCCAAAGGAACTTCCTAGTGGATTACCTCCCCTTTGAGGTATTGAGCATCAAATTGACTTCATACCGGGATCTTAATTTCCCAACAAATTGGCTTATCGAAGAAACCCTGAGGACAACAAAGAGCTTCAAAGGCAAGTTAAGAAACTCCTCAACAAAGGTTACGTGAGAGAGAGCATGAGTCCATGTGTCGTTCTGGTTATCTTGGTTCCAATGAAGGATGGAATGTGGTGCATGTGTGTATATTATCAAGCTATAGACAAAATCACGGTAAAGTACTATCATCCTATTCCTAGGGTAGATAATATGCTTGATGAGCTCAATGGTTCTTATGCAATTTAAAAGATTGATCTTAGGAGTGGTTATCATCAAATCTGAATGCACCTTGGTGATGAATGGAAAACTACATTCAAGACCAAGTTTGGTCTATATGAATGGTTGGTGATGCCTTTTGGTCTCACTAATGCTCCTAGTACTTTTATGCCACTCATAAACCATGTGACAAAACACTTCATAGGGAAGTTTATTGTTTTTTACTTTGATGATATCTTGGTCTATAGCAAAGTCATGATTGAGCATGTAGAGCATTTGAGATGTGTTTTTGATGTGCTTAGAAAGGAACAATTCTATGCTAATCTTGAGAAGTGTTCATTTTATGTTGATGAAGTTGTTTTCCTTGGCTTTGTTATGAGTTCAAGGGGAGTTGAGGTTGATGAATCTAAGATAGACGCTATTAAGAATTGGCCAACTCCAAAATCCATAAGTGATGTCCAAATTTTTCATGGATTGGCTAGTTTTAATAGGAAGTTTGTCTAAGGATTTAGTACCATCACTGCTCCCTTAACCGAGGTAATGCGAAATGATAAGCCTTTGAAGTGGAATGAGGAGCATGCAAAGGCCTTTAAGACCTTGAAATCCATGCTTAGCTCCGGTCCATTTTTTCACTTGCCCAATTTTGAGAAAACCTTTGAAGTGGAATGTGATACAAGTAAAGTAGGAATTGGAGCCATCTTAATGCAAGACCAAAATCCCATTGCTTAAAGTGAAAAGCTAAAAGGTGCTACTTTGAATTATTCCACTTATGATCTTGAATTATATGTTTTGTTTAGGGCATTGGGAAATTGGAAACATTACTTGTGGCCCAAATAATTTGTTATTTGGACCGATCACGAGTCCCTAAAACATACTCGAGGTCAAGGTAAGTTGAACAAGCGGCACGCCAAATGGATTGAATTACTTGAAACTTTCCCTTATGTAATCCTATACAAAAAAGCAAAGGAAAATGTGGCGGTTGATGCTTGTCAAGAAAATATGTGTTGATAAGTACTTTGTCTTCTAAATTGCTTGGTTTTGATTGCTTTAAGACATTGTATCCCAAGGACCCCATATTTTCTCCAATCTACCATGATTGTGAGGAATAGGAAAGGGAAAGATAGCTTAGGGATAGATCTTTTATTCCCTATTCCAAGTTTGATGGTTTCTTGTTTAAAGGCAAGAGACTATTTGTTCCTATGAGCTCTTAGAGAGACCTATTTGTGAGGGGGGCATATGATGGAGGATGATGGGACACTTTGTTGTGGATAAAACTATGGGAATCTTGGAGGAATAATTTTATTTGCCAAAAATACACAAAGATATTGTTCGAGTTTGTTGACAATGCATCGAGTGTCGATGTGCTAAGTCATGCCTCCTTCCCCAAGGTTTATATACGCCACTTCACACACCTCAAAGGCCTTGGCATAATATTTCTATGGATTTTGTGTTGGGTTTGCCAAGGACTAAAAGAGGTAGAGAGAGCACCTTTGTAGTTGTTGATCGATTTTTAAAGATATATCATTTCATTCCATGTAATAAATATGTGATGCACCTTATGTTGCATCTTTATTCAGTGAAAATATTGTCAAATTTTATGGAATTCCTCAAACCATTGTAAGTGATGGGGATCCTAAGTTCCTTAGTCACTTTTGAAAAGAATTGTGGGGTAGACTTGGTACAAAATTATTGTTTTCAACATCTTGTCATCCACAAACCGATGGTTAAACCAAGGTTGTGAATAGGACCTTGAGTTCTATGCTTCATGCCATGGTAAATGGAAAGTTGTCATTACGAGAGGAACATTTTCCACTAGTCAAATTTTCTTACAAGTGTGTTATTCATAGAACTATTGGTATGTCTCCATTTGAGGTTGTATATGGCTTTAACCCGATAACCCCCTTGGATTAAACTTCTCTTTCCGAAGATGTTATTTTGAGCTTAGATGGAAACAAAAGGGTTGAGGTATGAAGAAGCTCCATGAGAAAGTTCGACTTCACCTTGAAAGACGAATCAAGACACCGCAAAGAAGGAGAACAAAGGTAGAAAAAGGGTTGTGCTTGAACCGGGTGATTGGGTATGGGTGCATTTTGGCAAAGAGAGGTTTCCCAATCAAAGGAAAGCTAAGTTGATGCCAAGAGGTGATGGTCCATTCAAAATGCTTGAGAGGCTCAATGAAAATGCATACAAGGTTGACCTTCTCTCAGAGTATCAAGTCCACAAAACTTTAACTGTGTGTGATTTTTCCTTATTTCCAACTCTTGAGGATGGGCACACACTGAATTTGAGGATAAATTCTTTTCAAGAAGTAGAGAATGATGTAAGTCAAATCGCATCAAGGCTATTCACTAGGAGCCAAGCCCGATAACTTCAAAGGGTGCAAGGGCTATTCATGCAGTTGGAGTTACTTGAACTTATATTGGGGCCAAAGGAAGTATTTTATGCCTTGAAGATTACTCATGGAGGTGAAGGCGAAACAGGGTAAAATTTGTCATATTCAGTGATGAGGCAGTGAATGGGTGATCTATCGAGTGATAACGATGATGGCGTATGAGACCATTGAATCATACAGATTGTTGAGCTTCAAAAGCTGTCAATTTTAGTGATGGAATGAAGGCCATTTGACTATCCGCCGAATGAAGAAGGTGACGGTCACTTTGACTGTCGTTTGGTCATTTCAGATACTTTTGGCCATTTTTGTAATAAATTTATTTAAGACTATAAATAGCTCATAAGTGCTCTTTCTAGGTTAGACTATTTTTTAATATTCATGAAAAATACACCTTGTGTGAGTTTGAGAGTTTGGTACAAGCTTTTGATTGAACTTTGATTAGAAACAAGGGTTGCTTGGGTATCCAATTTCCCTTGAGGTCCTCGTAAGAGGTTGGTGCTTGTCATGGATTAGTTGATTGAGATCTTTAGATTTAATATAACTTTAGGTTGCTTTTGATTTTCCTTCTTGTGTCAATCTATCTATCCATCAATTAAGGTTTGTAGGTTTAATATACCATTAGGCTGCTTTTGATATCTATCAATTGGAGGTTTTAGGATTTAATATATCCTTTAGTTATCTTTGCTTTCTTGTCTTTCTTTTCCGCATTTTGGAATTGTATCAATTTACATTACAATAATCCCCACCCTTTTTGGTAAATCATGTAATAAGCAAATCACAAACTGTCACGACCCGGATAGGGGGCCTAGATGTGACATGGCGAAAGAGGACCCGAAGACCCTCGATCAAGCCATC
>JBCEWC010010541.1:0-17544 GCA_038996855.1 Solanum aculeatissimum | reverse complement strand
TTTGTCAACCAAACGGCCATCTAAGTGCCACTTAATTTTTATCCCAGGATAATTCTTACTTATCCTTCACACCAAACAACCCCTAAGAGTATTAACTGGACGAGCAACTTTACATTTTCATTTTGGGTATCATCTGGTGCTGATTTCATTTGGATCAGTATATGATGCATCTTCAGCTTACCAAAGACATGACCTTAGATATGAAGGTTTATAGGTCATAGATCTGTTGGATTTAAGTAAGATGTGAATTGGGAAAGGTGGGAAACCAAGTAAAGGGAAAATGAAGAGTCATTTTTCCCTCATTAATAGAATAGAGAAAAAGTTTTGTATTTATATTAGGAAACATTTCATTTAGCTCTTAAAAGATCAAGTAGAGGGTATCCTTCGCGTCGTCGGCAGTGCTCGACTTTATCTTCAACAAATGATATGATTAATTGATAAATCTTTAGACAAAATTTATTTAATCAATCTTATTAGATTTTCGTTTTATGATATTAATGATTAATTCATTCATTCATTGAATTATTAATTAATTAATTAATTTATGAATTTTTTATTAATTAAATTAATTCGCAAAATTAATTTAACGAAATTCTAAATTTTGCCCAAAAATGTTTGGAAAGGACCCGTTTCTTTCGAACAGATATTTTTTTTCCCAAAAGATGTCATGTCTATTTTGAACAGATGATATTGCTTTGAACAGATGAGTGCACACCCATTGCTAATTATAAATAGAGAGGCTTCTTTTCAGTTTTTGTAATTGAAGTTTTCTCCTCTTTTGCATATATTTCTCAAAATAAATTAGAGTATTTGTGTGATTTCGTTGTTGTTCTTTGAGCTAGACGAAGTTATTGAAGTTTGAGTTACCGCTACTTCTTTAACGTTTATCTGTTTTATCTTGGGAGAAAATAATCCTTTACATTGGGTACAATGAAGAGATTAAATTTTTTTAAGGACACACAGTGAATTATGTAGACTCGAATATATATATTTTTTTATTTCATATTTTATTGTTTCTGCATTATTGTTTTGAATACAAGAATCAACAAGTTGAAGGAATTTATATTTTTTATTTCAATATTATTAGTTGCAATATTTGTGTTTGGTTATTGTTAACTAGAAACAAGAAGTATAAAGATTCAGTTTTTATATTTAGCATTCTACATACTAAAGATTTTGTCTGTTTTTAATGACCTTGAAGGTCATTTTTTACTTTTTTGATTAAATTATAGTTTTACCCTTTTCGATAGCACCTCGAGTTTGATTGATTTTAAAAGTTAGTTTTCGAAAATTTTATGAAAGTGGATATTTTTTCCAAAGATTGGATTTTTGAAGGTCTAAGTTGCCTAATTTGGAAATTTGAATCATTCAGAGATTCGAGTCTCAAAAGGAAATTTCATTGATTCCATTAGTCCTGAAATATGAAAATTGGCCTAGTAGAGTTTTCAAAATCAGATTTGAAGTTGTTATGAAAATTTTAGATTCGGACTTGAAAATTGAGTTAAAGTTTGACTTTGGTCAACGTTTTGAGTTTCGGTGCTCGAATTGAGTTTGTGATGATTCTATTGGTCTCGAGAGATGATTTTAATGCTAAAAGAAGCTTAGGCTTAATTTTTGAGTGCTTTGATAACTTTTTGGATGTTAAGTGGCCTAAATTAGTTTAGTTGTGTCTAATCGGGTTCCAAGTATAGGAAACCTCGAATTCGATTTTTAATGATTTAATTGAGTTTGAAATGTTGAATTTAGTAGGATTGCATGTATAATTTGTGTATACATGGTTCCAAACAAATCCCGAAGATTGATTTCGAGTCTTTAAAATTTACTTGAAAATTTATTGTGATATGGTATTGCAGGTCTCGCTTTAGCGAAGGTCTGGTCGCTAAAGCGAAGCCCACATGTTTGTCACTATAGCGACATCAGGTGGGGTTTTTCAGAACCCTGGTTACACATTTTGAACATTTCTTCTATTTTTAAACTTTGAGAGTTCGACTTGGATGATTTTTGCTTGTTGTTTTTTTTAAGGTTTTTCATTGAAAAGGATTTTTTTTTTCACTCCCTTTTTCATCACCTATTAATTATCCCTTGATTTTAACATCTAATTTGGAGTTTTCAATTAAGAAAATTGGGGATTTTCCCGAACTTGAATTTTCCATAAAAGTGATGATTTCGAGCTCGTTTCAGCTCCGTTTTTAAATTGGTTTTTGCTAATGGATTCTTGATCATGAGAGGAATATTTTATCTAAAACAATTCAAATTTTGATTTTAATTTTGATTTCTGGTAGTGATTTGTTGGATGATTTTGCTCTTTTTCTCGAATTACTTGATTTTGGTGTCGTTCTTATTGGAATGTGATTGTAAATTTATTTTCAAAAATAAATGGTAGTGCTTCGGATTTAATTCGGAAGGAGAAGGCGCTTTTTCAGATTGATTGATTGTCTAATTCGAGGCATGTAATTTCTTAACCTTGTTGAATTTAATTGAACTTAGTATTTCCTTTCTATGTGAAATTGACAATTAGTAAAATATTCTAGCGGATATGATTGGGTAATGGGAATGTTGAGGTGATGATATGTATGAATTAATTCGTGAATTGATATCTATTTTTTATTTATTAAGACTTGTGAGTTGATATTGTGAATTGGGTGTTGAGATGCAAAAGTGTTCATGTTGATCTAATTGTTGAACTTTGATTCATGTTACATGGAAATGTTTGTTGAAGTACTTTATGTGAAATATTGAGCTAGTTGTGTAATCTAACAATTATTGGAATTGTTAAACTAAATGACTGTGAAATATGAACTCAATGATGAATAGTTCTAAGTTATGATGATAAAGAGATTATTGAAAAACTTGAGTGATGCTATGATGTGATTTCTAATGTTGATGAAGACACAAATATTGAAAGAACGATGAGAAAGATTGTTGATTATTGAATAAATTATTTATGTGGACATCTTGCATATTCTTATACTTGTAAAAGTGATTATTGTGTTGTGATGACATATATTTGCTTGATGCCCCATTGATGATGAAAAGCCAAAGGAAAATAGTTATGTCTGCAAAAAAGAAAAAAATCAAAGAAAAATGGTTTCGACTAGAAGAAAAGAAAAGAATTAATGACGAAAAGCCGAATCGAAATGGTTCCGACTAGAAAAAAAAAGATATAAAAAGCCAAAAGAAAATTATTCGACTCGATAAAACTAGTTTAAAACTCAAAATACCAAAATCGCCCTCGGCAACTCCAAAATTTATTTGAGACCATTTCTAGCTTTAGTTTCACCATCCAAAACTACTAAAACTGTCAAAATTTTGATCTGAGCTTCCAAAGTTTGAATGTTAACTAAAGTCAAACTTGGTCCCGAAAACAACTAAATTCACAACTTTGGGCCTAAAAACCTCGTTTTAACTCTAAATTCAGTTCTACAACTTTCTGTAGTTCAGTTTCAATATTTCAAAACTAATGAAATAGATGGATCCTCAATCTGACATCAGAAAATCAGAATGGTACAAAAACTCATTTTTCAATAATTTAAGCTTGCACAAAGTGCCAAAACTCATATTTATCATTTTAAAACTCCAGGTTTCAGTTTCAATCATTCAAATAGTTCAAAATAGGTCCAAAGCAACTTACAAAAAGGTAAAACAGTAATTTTCACAAATAAGGCCAAAAATAAGCAACCATTTCATTACATCATTCACCACCAAAAATAATGTTCATCCTCAAACATAAAAAAAAGAGAAGTACTTGAAGTCTCAAAAAGGTTGGGATATCTGGTTCGCATATCCGACTCCAACTCCTAAGTAGCTTCATCAACAAAATGGTGCTGCCACTGAACCTTTACAGAAGGTCTATCCTTGAATCTCAATCTCCGGACCTGCCTGTCCAACATAGCTATAGGCTCCTCCTCAAAGGAAAAATCTAGACCCAACTCAACAGAATCATAAAAAATCACATGAGACTCATTAGGAATGTACCGGCAAAGCATATAAACATGAAAAACAAGGTGCACATATGATGATCTTGGTGGTAATGTCAGCTCATAGGCAACCTCACCAACTCTCCTCAAAATCTCAAATGGGACAATGAATCTGGGTTCAGCTTGCCCCTCTTTCCAAATCTCATCACACCCTTCATGGATAAATTTTTTAACCAAACATTATCACTAAGAGATAACTCCAGAGGCCTAGTCCTTTGGTCAGCATAGCTCTTTTGGCGGCTCTGAGCTATCAAAATCTACCCTGAATCAAACGAACTCGGCCCATTGCATCTCTAAATAGATCCACACTCAACACATCATCAAAACCTGAGTCGAGCCATCCAATGGGAAATCCATACCTCTGGTCATACAAGGCCTCAAATAGTGACATTTGGATGTTGGAATGGTAATTATTATTGTATGCGAACTCTGCCAATGGTAAGTGTTGGTCCCATCAGGCACCAAAATCAATCACACAAGCCCGTAGCATGTGTGTTCGGACTGACAATCTATCTGGGGGTGGAAAGCTAAACTCAAATCTACTATAGTACCCAAACCACATTGTAGAGCCCGCCAAAACTGAGAAGTGAACACAAATCTCTGTCAGATACTATAGACACTAGCACACCATGCAATCTGACTATCTCACAGATATACAACCTAGCCAGTTGCTCCGTACTGTAGCTAGTCTTTACTGGTAAGAAATGAGTCAACTTGGTCAAATGATCAAGCACTACCCAAACTGAATCAAACCTGCCCAAAGCCATGGGAAAACCTGTAACAAATTCCATAGTCACTCTTTCCCACTTCCACTCGGGAATGAGCATCTTTTGCATCGATCCATCGGGCTTTTGGTGTTGATATTTGACTTGCTGACAATTCAAACACTTTGCCACAAATTCAGCTTGTCCTTTCTCATCCCAAACCACCAATAATGTTGTTTAGGTCATGGTACATCTTAGCTACGCCCGGGTAGATGGAATACCTGGCACAATGGGCCTCATCAAGAATCAGTCTCACACAATCTCCCAATTTAGGTACACAAACTCTACCATTTATCCTCAAAACACCTATAAAATCAATAATAATTGTCTTGGCTTCACCCCTCAATACTTTATCACGAATCAAGCATAAACTGGGGTCCTCAAATTGATGACCACATATCTGACCAAACAAGGAAGATTCAACCTCAACAAAAGCCAAAATACTATAGGGAGAAGAAATATCCAACCGAACCATCTGTCTAGAAAGCGATTGAACCTCTAAGGATAGGGTCCTCTTCTCTGCCCTCAAGAATGCCAAACTCCCCATACTAGTAGCCTTTTGACTCAAAGCGTCAATCACAACATTGGTCTTCCCAGGGTGTATAAGATAGAGATATCATAATCCTTAAGCAATTCCAACCACCTATGATATCTCATATTAAAGTTAGGCTGAGAAAAGATATACTTAAGACTTCGGTGATCGGTAAAGATCTCACAATGCACCCCATAGAGATAATGCCACCACAACTTCAACACAAATACAATCGCGGCCAACTCTAAGTCATGGGTAGGGTAGTTTCTTTTGTGCACCTTCAATAGTCTAGAAGCATAAGCTATCACTTTCCCTCTTTGCATCAATACACCACCCAAACCTATACCAGAGGCATCACAATAGACCACAAATGGTATTCCCTCCTTGGATAAAGCAAGAATTGATGTTGAAGTCAATAAATCCGAGAAAGGGGACCCACATTTTTTTTCTCTTTTCTCCCGCTTTATCATTTTTTTTCATAATCACATTCACCAACAACTCACTTTTTTTTTGCCCTCGGTTTCCCTCCCTTTTTGCTCTAATTTATGGCTATAAAAGCCTTGTTTCTTCATCAATTGAAAAAAGAAGATTTTGTTTTTGGTTTTCTTCTTCTTTTATTTTGGGGCTTTTTGAGGATTGAATTTGAAACCTCAAGTTAACTGCAATTCTTCCTGTTAGATGCTCAAAATTTCTAGAAATCCAATTGGTTTTTGAAAGTTTCCGAAATCGCAAATTCTAAAGTGTTGAAGCCGAAACCATCCGGTGGCCGAAGTTCGTCATCAAAGCTCGTCGTCTCAGTTTCGCTGCCCCACGCAAGGTATACTCCTTGTTCCTTTTCATTCACTGATAATTCTTTTCACTTTGTATATAAGATTTAGTATGTTATTGTGGTTTAAGAATGTTATATTGTACCCCTTTAAGTGTATTGTTATGATCATTAATCCTCTTCCAGTCTTTCTTTCATTGCATGTGACAACATCCGAGTCCTTTGGGACTTTTCCTTGCATTTTCTCGAGTCGACATCATTTTTGAGATAGAAGGGAGTTGTCGGACAGATTACAGGAAGCTAATATACAGGAGATATACAAGAAAATCAACAAATATATGCTGATATACGGAAGATATACACTAAGGGTATATTACAGAAAGGTGGGCTAAAGCCCAAAGACAAGGCAGCAATAGCTCTGGAAAATTCAGGAAATGGCCAGGCATGCCCAGTTTGTTAGAAGGTTTAGGACAGAAAATTGGGTCTACCAAGCCCAAACTTTTCTTTAGTTTGTTTTGATATTTTTATTGTGTTTGTTTATTTGTTTGTGATTGCTACTAACTCTAACTCTTTATTATAGTTTTATTTTGTTTTAATCTAATTTAATTCCCTACAAGTCAAACCATTTATGTCAAATTTCATTAAATAATCTTGTGATTTTTTAGTCAAGTCGTTATTGCGAAATTTTATCGTGTGGAAATTCTTACTCGTCCAAATTATTTTAAGTGTCTTTTTCAAATAAAATATAATTTTCCTCTCTTTTAATACTTAGCCACTTTTAGTAAACTTTAAATTTTTAGAAGGTTAATTCTTTCCTTAATCTTTCTAAGTTGTCGAATTTGAACGAATATCGTTAGATTTTAAAATTCTTTAGAAATTCTTTTTAATATGCCTTAGATTCTTTTTAAAATTAGTCTTTCAAATTAAGTTTTCAAAGTTAGTCAAATATTTTAATCGCCGGATAACCACACGTTAGCGGTCATTTCAAGTGCGTAAAACCTTCTTGAAATGGAAATTTGAACCTAAACTCGTTTCTTTGGGATTTTAAAAGAATTTTTCTGTTTAAGTCTTTTAAAATCATTTTAAGGGTTTTCTTGATTTTTCCTTAAAAATTAAGTGGCGACTCTCTTTTATTTTTTTTCAAAAATTAGTTTTATCTCTTAAATTAAGTTTTAAACCGATTTTTTTCCAAAAGTCATTTTTACGATAAACATGCAAGATAAATTAAAATGAAGTAATATATATTATTTAAAAATGACATAAAATATATTATAAATCACAATACTTAACCACTACAAATTTTTAAAAATATATAAAAAATTTATTAATTTTTCATAAATCGAGACAAATAATAATATATTTAGAGTTCATATTAGCACAAATTCTTATAATCAGTAGTATATAGATAGAGATTAGAACTTGTGACGTGAAGAAAATAAGAATATCTTACTCTCTTATAAATATGGATACATATTTAGAGGAAAAAATAATATTTAAATGAAAATACAAAATATATAATTTCGAAATTGTAATATATAAGAGTATTGTGTGATTAACTCCTTGAATAATTTTTCAAATTAGAGCAAAAAAGGACCAATGATTTCCATTATTTTAATGAGAAGTGTTGATGGGAATAATGGAGGACGAAAGAAAGACCCCTTAGTGGAGTCATTGAATTGAGTATCTAAAGCATTTAAGTACTAATACTGCATTTATAATATTCTATCAAAGATTATTTTTATAATTAAAAAGCAATTTGTCAAAATTACATTTCCCTACATTAGCATAAAATATTTAATTGGCTAAAATCATTGAAAGATATTTAAACTTGTCTCTATTTTTCACTTAAATACCTCAACTAAGATTAGTTCCTATTAAACACATAAATCATTCAAAATATGTACCTATTAAACACAAAATGTTGATTTTGCAAAAAATGTGTAATGCACTTCCTTTGAACACGTGCAACAATTAAAAATAGTATTTTTTTAAAAAAAAGAATTATTGACACTTGGCACTATAATTATATTAAAAAAAATTCTCTCTCGTCACACTTTTTCAAAAAATAAAAAGGAAAAGAAAAGCATTCCACCCCCACCCCCACACCCCACTTGTTGTCTTCTTCATCATTTAGTTTTCAAGGTTTCTCCATTTTAGCTCCCATGTATTTTTTTTCCTAAAGAAATAATTGTTTCTTCAAAATTTGAATCAACTAGTTAAATATGCATGAAGAAAGAGGAAAAATAATAAAATATTTTTACTCATCTAAGGAAAAAAAGTTAGCCAATGTTAGTATATCACAATTTTCGGTCACTCTAGAACTACATTACTACTCAAATTAAAATGTAAACTCACTAAATTTATCAAAGAGTTGATGCACATAGATTTTCATTAAAGTTATAGAACAAAATTTCATCAAAAATATAAAAATCAAATTGGGTCAAAAAAATTCGACGATATGCCATTTTTTCTGGCAAGAATTTGAACTTTTTTCAAAAATAAAAATTGTCTACAAATTCAAATCTAAAGAACCCACAACACAAGAAGAAAAGGAAGATTGGTGGCCTCGGTTGTGTGTTCAGAGATCATCAAGGAAAGTGGCTCCTGGGCTACAACAGCAAAATAGCCCACACACATCCCCTGGAAGCAGAACTGAAAGCGATAAAGGAAGGAATACGGTTAGCCATACAACACAACTTTACCTCACTGGAAATCGAATCAGATGCTGCAGGAACACTGGAAGGCATAATCCCCTTTATGATAAACTGATTTTTAATTGCAGGTCATTACTGAGCAGATTAGCAGCATGATAGCTACATCACGTATACAGGGAGTAGAACCCGACAGCTGATCTCATGGCTAAGGACGGACTAAAGGAAGGGCGTTTGGTGACACGCAGATTTTTGTAACCCCACCTCTTTTTGTACAAAGTAAATTAGCTATGGACACTTCAGAAACAAACTTTGAAAGAAGTGTATTAAATATCGACTCCTATTCAGGCCGGGATGTGACTTTTAGACATTATTGTTCTGTCGCACTGTCTGGTGCCCCCTAACTCGGTTGGCCTGCACACAGGCAGGACCACACTAGGACTTTGACCAGTAATATTAATATATCATCCACTTGTTAACCAAAAAAAAAAGATCAGAATAAAGGGATGGAGGCGGGGGCTGGGGGGCGGGGTCAGAGGCAGGTGTTTGGGATATATATATATATATATAAAAAAAAAAGGTAATGAAGTAAAAAATAATTTTTTTTTGTCTTTTTATAATTTATTATTTTAATTTTTTTTTAATTCATATGTCAAATGTCATCCTTTAATTTCTCACTTTGCCAAGTCAGCGCAAGTAAATTACACACTTTACATTTTTAGCTGATTATAAAAAATTTGTTTAAACGGTTCAAATCTAAAATTGTTATATGTGTTCAATAAGTACTAGTATTAGTTGAGGTGTCTAAGTGAAATATGCAAACAACTTCAAGGGGCCGCCTATGAGTTAAACCTAATTAGTTTGATGTTTGAAATATGATTGCTATATTTAATTAATTTAGATTATTTAAGTTTGAAACTTTCTACTTTAATAATATATGATGATTAATTATTCTTATATTATTAGTATCAGAATTTATAATGTATTAAGTATAGGTATGTTGAAGGTACTATCAAACAAATGATTAAATAATATTACAATTAGTATATATAATAGTTTTTTTTAATACATCCTACCAAAATACTGCTGGGATAAAACCATGAACAAGAATTGTCTTAAATAGATGTTTATACTTGTTTCAATTATTTATAATATGAACGATCCCTGGGTTAACGGAGAGAAGTAAAATTGAGAGGTTCTCGTTGGTTTTAACAAGTCATGCTATAACCGTTTCAGCACATGGAAATTCAAATTAATACTACAATTTACATATTTAATTAAAATGATAATTGGATTACACAAAACAAACTCAATAAAAATTAGTCCAGTATATCTTTTGTTCAAGACTCATTCAATTTCAAACAGGATATTTATATTGTTTAGAAATTTGACAGAATGTTAAATTTTCCTTGCGTCTATTACTCCATCTATTTAGTAAAAACAGAAACAAATCAGCGAAATACTCAAAAATACTGGCAACTTTGCTTGCCTTTCTTGTTGATGACAATGGGATTGATCAAGATTCAATCTTTTACATTCCTATTCACAATCTTGATTCTTTCATCAGCGTCATTGTCACATCACCATCATCACAGCCATCGAAAACAGCGTCATAAACATCGAAATTCACAGCTTATTCCAAGTATATTTCATCCACCTTTTTTCCCAACAAATTTAAATGGTGAATGGGTACTTTTACATGCTTCAGTTGGTGTCTCTGCAATGCATATGCAGCTTCTCTACAACAACAAAGTCATTATCTTCGATAGAACTGATTTCGGTGCTTCTAATCTCTCACTTCCTCAAGGCAAATGTCGATACGACGATGAGGTTCTTGATGTCGATTGCTCTGCTCATTCTATTCTTTACGAAATTTTTTCGAACACTTACCGTCCACTCATGATTCAAACGGATGTTTGGTGCTCTTCCGGCGCGCTTAATTCTGACGGAACTCTCGTACAAACAGGTGGATACCATGCCGGAGAACGTAAAATACGGTTGTTTTCGCCGTGTGAGGGTGATTGTGATTGGATTGAGTTACCGCAAAATCTAACGGTTCAGAGATGGTATGCTTCTGATCATACCCTTCCTGATGGACGTGTAATCATTGTGGGAGGAAGAAGAGCTTTTAGCTATGAGTTTTTCCCCAAAAGTCCCGATGGTAATGGTGGGGTTTTCGATCTTCCGTTCTTGCTGGAAACTACGGACCCAATGGAAGAAAACAATCTTTATCCATTCATATACATTTTACCCGACGGAAATCTCTACATTTTCTCCAATCAACGCTCCATTGTATTAGATTACGTGAATAACAGGGTAGTCAAGGAATTCCCCATGATTCCCGGCGAGAAAAGGAGTTATCCGGCAACTGGGTCTTCAGTAATGCTTCCGTTACGTTTACATCCAGCTCAAGAACCAGTGGTGGAGGTGATGATATGTGGAGGCGCGTGGGGTGGCGCGTATATGAAAGCACTGGAGGGGGAGTTCTGGAAGGCTTCAAGTACATGTGGGCGAATGAAACTTACAGATCCGGATCCTCAATGGGTCATGGAGGAGATGCCTATGGGTCGAGTCATGCCCGATATGTTGTTGTTACCTACCGGAGATGTAATTATACTAAATGGAGCCGCAAATGGAGCAGCCGGGTGGGAGAATGCTATTGACCCGGTATTAAACCCGGTTCTTTACAGACCTGACGAACCCGACCCAGGGAAAAGATTCAGCGTGCTCACCCCTAGTACTATTCCAAGAATGTATCACTCATCAGCTGTTCTACTTCCAGATGGCAGGATATTAGTGGGTGGAAGTAATCCACATGCAACGTACAACTTTACAGGCGTAAGGTACCCTACTGAGTTAAGCTTAGAGGCGTTTTCACCACCTTATTTGGCTACAAGATACGCGCATCTGAGTCCTTTAATCCAAGCCGTTGATGCTGGACAAATCTTATCGTACGGTCAGCAGTTCTCCATCACATTTACTCTACCGTTTTCGCAGCCTGGTGCAGAGTTCACAGTAAGCATGATTGCACCTTCATTTACTACACACTCATTTGGGATGAATCAAAGGCTGTTGATTTTGGACATTTTGGGTATAGAACGGCTTTATATGTTTGGTCATAAAGTTACAGTATTTGCACCTCCATCAAGGAATATTGCACCTCCAGGATATTATATGGTGTTTATAGTTCATCAAGGTGTTCCTAGTCATTGTGTTTGGGTGAGGATACAGTAACCAAAGATAGACTAGGCTATTAATCTACTGTCTACAAAAGATAGACTAGACTATTAATCTACGCTCATTGATAGACAGTAGCGACATAGAGAAGAAAGTATACCAATTTTTTTCTTTTTGGTCTATTCTTTTTGAGTTTACAAATATGTGTGATTTTTTGCTAGGTGCACCATATGTTTTGGTACGGAGTTGGAATAAAAATTGAGCAGTTGAAAATATATATTGGTTACAAAAATATCTTCTTTCAACACAGCGAATGTAGTATGAGGACAAAGATGCCAACACTAGCGGATACAGAGCACAGTGTATCCATATGATAGCTTTTGCGTAGACCCATAAAGTTCAAATAATAGAGCTGTCTCCATGCGTTGGATCTTAATGATAGCTATCCATAGTTGCCAAAATTATGATCCAACACAGTAAAATAATCAAATAAATAGAACTTGCATGAAGAACATAGATACAAGACTTTTGTTCAAAAAGCTTGTTATTTGAAGACGTGACATTACAAAAAGCTGTATCAAAACCTGATCAATATTCCCTCTTTGCTGGCCTAGCTAGCTAGCCCTGTTGGATGTTGCGTAGACAAAGTCCAGCAATTCATCAGACGTATTTACAGTAATAGGCTCCAGTAGCCAGTATAGTTTAATCTACAATACATATATATACGCTGCCACTTTTTTTACTTAAGAAGATACTGACCTGTACTTGTACTTTCTAGCCCAATACAAGTAGTGTACGAAATTCAACGCGCTGAGTATGCACATTAGCCAGTAGAATCTATCCAAATGGAAGTGATTCAAGTTTCTGCCAGAGAGCCATGGTTGGTGCTTTGAATTTCCTGTGACACTATTGACTATGAATACTATCACTGTGCTAAGATAGTATCCTATTGCTAATGAAGTCCAAGAGAGAGATGTTGCCAATGATCTCATACTAAGTGGTGCTTCTGAGAAACAGAATTCTAGCAGTCCAGCTAGAGTGAACAGATCAGCTGATCCAAGAAATAAGTACTGAAACGCGATCCAAAAGAATGTTATAGGTAATGGCTTGGCAGAGTCGAGTAGTGTCGAGTCAGTAGCTACTCTTTTGCGCTTGATTTCAACAAGTGCTGCAATTGCCATGGCTACAATGGAGAGGAACAACCCGATTCCTATTCGTTGGAGGTGAGTGATTCCCATCTCAGTCTTAGTTACCTTACGGGCAAATGGGATGATGAAGTAGTCAAAAATTGGTGCGAGGATCATGATGAAAAGTACAGGGAAAATGGGAAGTGAAGCTGGTGGTACTTTTAACTTGCCAAATTTTGTATTCATGGTTGCAGCTTGTTGAACTGAGAATGTAGATAGTTGAGCTAGACAACAGTTGAGCATGATAGTACAGGCAAAAATTGGGAGGATTTTCATCACAATCTTGACTTCTTCTACTTCTTGTACAGAGCATTTTAACACACCACAAGCTGCAGGTTTCTTTATAACTGCTCGATTAAGAAATCTCAGACTTCTCGATGGAATAGATTCTACATGTTTGCTGTTTGTAGTAATTTCCTCATCTTCATTGGATAGTACTGGAATCGTAGAAGGGCTTGAACCTAGACTTGCTATTGCACTACTCGAATTTCTCGGTGCACAAGAATTTAGCAAGGCAGCAATTAGGACCTAGATGCATAACAACAGTATATTAGCTGCGTTTACAAAAGATCGAGTTCTATTTTTGAACACTATCAAGTCATCTAAAACTACAAGTCTTGTCACCCATTGTTACATTGTCGGTGCATATAAGTTAAAATGCATTACGAACTTACCTTAGATATTGTCGTTAGAGGACTTCCACGAGGAATCTTATTCCTATAGAAAGATGAACCAGCAAGGAAAATTGGGATGGAGAAAAATATAGCTAAAGTTGAAATCCCAAATCCCCATTGCCATCCCTTATTGTCTTCAACCCAGACAACAAATGTGACAGCAATGAGGCCACCACAAGAGAGGCAAAACACAAAGTAATTGAAGAAAGTTGATCTTTGTTTCCTCCCTTGTGGTGTTTCTCCATCAAATTGTTCAGCTCCATGGGGTGGCAATGATCCCTTTATACCTCCCACACCTAATGCCACCAAGTAAAGACCAATGAACAACATTGCAGCTTGTGCACCATGAACTTGTTCGCAGGGCATCTCTGACTTGCACTTTGCAGGTTTCAACGACTCTGAACGAGCTTGTATCGTGAGTACCACGAGTCCCTGTGATGAAATCAAGATTTTAAAATGGTGAATATATACAACACATAAAATGTATATACACATGTTCTAACTAGATTTTAGTTGATTGGACGATGGAAAAACCAATACGGTATTTTTTTTGTTTGTTTAAATCAGCTATGTATATGTTTCGAAGCAGCAAAAGGTCCTTTAGCTGGAAAATAATCCCAGTACAAAACTTGGTGTTATTTTCTTCTCTTTTTGACATTTTCATTTTCCGTATAATTTTTATTTTGATGAGTATAGGTTATAATTAACACCGTCAATTAAAATATTATCTGATGCTTGACGCAACTTATGATAATTTGGCTAATCTTTTTTAAAAAATGCTTTTGAGAGTCAAATTTAACAAAGAGGACATATGTCAGTGCACCTTTACTGTTAAAATTATTTTATATAGAGAAAATATTTTATATACTATCGATTATGAAAGAATCTAATGAAAAAGTACATATTGCAAATTTTCAATTCTAAAAAAAATAATTAATATAATTTAATCCAATATCCACATGTAAACACACTCTCATAGTAGTAATAATATTATATAAAGTGAAAAATAAAACAAAGAAAATTATATTGGATTAAAAAGAAGAATAGAAGAGTCTAAACCCTGAACCCTGAACGAATGAAACTTAACAAAACATATGAGATACTGCTAATAAATTAATTAGGGATGTTTTAGTAAATATGTATTAAATGATAGGGATTTTTTTTGTCTTTAGAAAAATAATTTTCAACATTACTAGTTAGTAATACTCTTTTTGTCCCAATTTATATCATCGTATTTTGATTAAGAATGAATTTTTGAAAAAATTTGTGATCTAAAGCAAATCATAGATATTTATTTGATTACAAATTATCTCATGAAGAATAAAATGAGAAATTTAAAATTTAATTGTTATTAAATATAAAAAGGTATCAACTTCAAAAAAGAAAAATTGTCACATAAATTGTGACATAGGAAATGCAACAACTTTTATCATAAGAAGTTATCTATATTTACCTTGTAAATAATATAATTATATAAAATATTTTTTATTCTAAAACGTTTAACTGATCTAAATACAAAATGATGACCCAAAAATGTTCATGTCATAAAATAAGGATATGGTAGATAAAGATTGGAGTAAGTGGGGCATCACTAATATATACCTTTCGCATCAAATATAAACAATTTTATTGGACACTTGTAGTAGTTTGACAAGTATATTGACATCTGGCCTTTTGCCTACTCAAAATGGAATGTTAAATTTAGTCGATTCTTATTTGTACTAAATGTAAGGTAATTGTACCATTGCTACGGTCCTAATAGCCACACACCTGTTGCATGAAAGATATTATTCTTTTATCACCATTTATGTATGATATATGTAAGTATAAATAGCACAAAATATGATGCATGCAATTGGATAAACGCATTAATAGCAACAAAGCAAAGTCAAACAGAAACTACTCTCACACAAGAGTGTATACATACATGCACAGCAAAAGTATATATAGGAAGTGTGAATGGGTAATTAAGATGTAGATAAGATACGTATATGTGGTGCAATATGGCAAAATGAAACATGTGTTATTAGCGGTGGTCATACACACTGTTACTGCCTCACATTTGACCCCTAGATAACATTAATGCTAACAAACACATAAAACATTAATTTTTTGCTATTTTTAGAGTCGTTTAATAGGTTTTATTACCTCCGACCCATATTATATGGATATCTTTCTATAAATATTTATCCCATATTATATAAGCACTCACTAAATTAGGATATAATTAATTATTTTTTCTCATTTTACCCCACCATTAATAGTGTATTAATGATCTTTTAAAACTTAATTTAATGTACATTAATATAAAAAAAAGAGAGAGTAAAATAGTAAAGTTCACGCCGTGTAAAATAGAAAGTACTCATATAATATGAGACAGAGGGAATATTATATATAATAAATAATGTTATGTCATGTTTTTTATCGCATGTTTCAAAGCTCTTAATTTCCTTCTTTAATTCTGTATCGATTGAAGTGATATAAATTAAAATGAGAGACTACATAAAAATTACATTTGTTGACTCAATATCTTTTGTCTATCATAAAAAATAAAAATTCAAAAATTCAAGTAACTAAAGTTGGAGCAATTAGTTTTAAAGTAACATAAAAAGAAGAAGAAGGGACTATTGGATGAGTGGCAGAGTCCATATCAAATGTTTTTAAGTTGAGTTAAATTTGGACAAGTCATCAAAATAGACATTAGTTTTTTAAAATTAGTAGTACGTGTTAAGAAGACTGTTTTATCATGATGGATGTGACTATTTTGGAAAACAAAAAGAAACAGAAAAGGAAGATAAAAAGAGAAATTAAAAGCAACCAATTGTCCTTGTATCTTTATTATATGCTGCAAAACTTTATAGCTGGGGATTAGTCAATTTGCTCCTTATTAGTGGAATTCAAAAGATGTTAAAATTGATTCCTAATTACTCCAAGTGTCTTGTCATTGTGGATATCCATGTCTTGTGTAAATTAATTTAAGTTTCATCCTCAAGACTAAAACAAACTAGTACTAGTAAGAATTGATCACCTTTGTTTTAGGCTGACCATCTAGAAGCATTTAAAGTATGAGACTATTCCCTCCCTTTTTTTTATTAATCCAATATTAATATTATCACAATCTTATTAGCTTAATTGATTCTACTTCAATTTTTATTTTATTGGTGAGAATTTAATTATAATTTTATAATTCTTGTTGCTATTTTCTTTTTCCCTTATTTCATTTTTTTTTGTTTAAAATGATAATTTTACTGTATCACCTTTTGAATATACATCATTCGTTCCTTTTCAATTGTCATATCACACTTTTTAAGAGTCAATTTGACTAATTTTTAAAATTAAATTAAATTGTATTCAGTCGATATTTTAAAATAAAAAATTAAATATTCAAAAATTAGCGAAAAATATTATAGTTGTAATTTTTTTTCATATCAATATGACAAAAGCATATATCAAAAAATATATCATTTAACTCTAAAAAAGTGACGACTAAAAATGAATGAATAAAGTAATACATTTAATATTTTAGAAAATGATTACAGTTGATAAAAAAGATAAATCAGATACTAAGTGATAAATATCTCTTGATTTTTTAAACTGAACAAGTGGACAATTTTTAATATAATGATAACTAAAAGTGGACTGAGCAAGAATTTATATATCTGAAGTCGGTCGAATAAGTTGGGCCTTTGTAAAATTGTACCTAAATTTTATGAAAAAATTACAGAAATACACAACATTCGGAAACTTAATTACAATTATTCCCTACCATTTAAAAAAATTACTAAATTCCCTTTTTTCGCTATTTCGCTGATACAT
>JBCEWC010010540.1:0-17545 GCA_038996855.1 Solanum aculeatissimum | reverse complement strand
ATTCGTAAGAATACGAGTCCAATGACACCCATATTGCTATATTTTATTTTTGACTCAAAAATCGGGTTAAAAAGTCATCCTGAGTCCCCAAATTCGAATCTGAAATTTTCTTTCAAAATATATTTACTCATAATACAATAAACTTATACGTCAATTTTCAGCTAAAACGGATCGTTATTCGACCCCCAAATCAAGATTTTATTTTAAGAATCCTAGGACTATATTTTCATAAATTATACACAGTTCTACCCTAAAAATCTATTCATAATCTCATGAAAACTTAATAGAAAGAACGACGATAATTACCTTGACATTTGGAGATAAAAATCATAATTTTTCTATCCCTTTCTTTTTCTTCTCCGCATTTTTTTCGTCGTCGTTTTTTCCCCCTTCGTTTCTTTTCTGATTTCTAATCTTTGCTTGATTTGTTTCTAGGGCAGCCCTTTTATACTTATACTTTTATTTATTTTTCTTTATTATTTATTTATTTATTTTTATATACTAAATCCTATTACCTTATACTAAATATGGTATAAATATTATAGGATATTAACTAAATTATTATTTTTAATCTATCAACTAAATTAATTATCTAAAATTATTCCTTAACTAAAATAAATAATGAAAAGTATTGAATAGTCTAAAAAATCCCTTTAAAATTTACGAAATGAATCTTTTCTGAAATAAAAATAATTCTAGTACTCAATACGACCTAATGGGTCGTTACACAAACCGGTGACGACAAGCTTGAACAACTAGCCTTGACATCACTCAGATGGAAACTCGATTACGAACATTTGACTCCGAGAACTAAAAGCTTCTGGTTTCAAATTTCTTCAAAATCGAATCCTCTTTTTCGGAAAAAAACCAACGTTTTTAATATGATTTCTAGGTTAAGAGCGGCCAATCAAGAATAGAAATTCTTGTGTGTTTTTTCGAGGTGAAGACGACTTACCCTCAACCAAGGAGTAAAGAGGAGATTATATAGGCAAACAATTAGGGCAAAACGAGAGGGAAAATGGATGGGCAAAAATGGAATTTTGGGACGAATTAGGATAAGAATTAGGGTTTGGAATCTTTAAATTTGAATTCGAAATTCCTTTTAGGATCAAAGAAAATTTGAAACGTATGAAATCCTTAACGAATTGAGGATTTCATCCATTTGATTTGGGGGAAATCGATAGGATCTTTCCACCCGAATGATTCTTTCAAACAAACTCGTACGAGAGGTGACGATAATGAGACACGTAGAAGGAATAATGTTGAGGGCCCTTGGGAATTGTTGGAGTTTGTTTGTTGTTCTTCATCGAAAAGATGAGGGATGGAGCGAGTGTTGTGCATAGGGCGAGGGAGATGAGAGATTAGGGGCATGTGTGAGTTGAGTGTGTATAGGTTGTAGGTGTATATAGTGGCTGAAAATAAGGTATTTGGGCCAGGTTTTTGGTAAAATTTGGCAGGAATTTGTCTAAAATGGGTCCAATTGACATAAAAGGGCTGAAAATAAGTTAAAAGGTTAGGGGAAATTTCATTGAAAAATTAGGCATTTCAATTATGATTATGACCAATTAGAAATGTAATCAAATTAAAATAATCGATCAATTTGACCACATGATGAATTAACATAAATTAATCAACAAGCTTTAAACATTAACAACTTAAAATAATTAAATTAATGACAAAATAATTAATCTTGAAATAATTAAATTGAAGCGATTAAAAAATAAAAATCATTTTTGAGAAATTTCTTTAAAAACATGAAAATACGTAAAATATAAACATAATTGCTATTAAAAGATTTAAACCTATAAAAATCATTTGAAAATTATTTCTTACATTTTTGAAAGCTAATTATTCTAATTGTTAAAATTAAAAAGCTCGATGACTAATTTATATTGTGGCGGGTAAAAATTGAATCTCAACAACTGTCCCTTTCTTTGGATATAATCAATGAAAGAGATTGTGGATAATGAAATTTGATCAATCCAATTTTTGCCGACCACATCTTCATCTCTGAAAGATCTGGGTACGGACATTAGGAAATTATGGCCGGACCCTGGTTTTGGGTTTTCTACATATCTCAGGTTACATAAGAATTCAGGCCACTTGTAGTTCAAAATGCTTGATTTCACGCACAATTTTGAAAAAAATTCAAAAGCTATCCCAATATCAAATTATGGAGAAATCAGAATGCTTGGGAATGAAATTTAAGACCAAACATTATACAATCGAGTTTTCAAAATTGAGACCGCATACATATCCTTGGACTTAGAAATCAGACTGTTTGTAGTTTGATTCCATCGGTTGAAGAGGAAATCTCTTATTCTGAGATAACCTCTGATTTAGGAGGAGCGACAAACAAATCAAATCATGAAAAATAGGCTTGCAACCTCTTAACTATAAATGTGGTGCACTTCACACCCATAATTAAGAACTTACACGAACATAATTTTCAAAGCTCTTGGTACATTGTCACTCGAATTGGAAAGGTTACTTCCGATGAGGGTTCAGATCATTCTGATACAAAGCTGAAAACTGATTAAACCAAAGAAAAGCCCACATGCCTTCTGATAGGGGTGTGGTTGGATTGTGGTGAGAGTCACTTCTCAGCTCGCGTTCGAAAAGTTTGACATTCCTCTTCAGACTATGTCCAGTTCACTGCTAAGAAAAAGTTTCACGTTGTGTTGCGTCCTATTTGATGACTTCCATGCCTGTAATTTGTTTGAGAATTCTCCTTTCGGATGCTCTCGATAGAACTAATACAAAAATTATTAGTAAAAACCATAAATTAGATGTAGGTATGATGTTTTTTTAAATCATATTTGATATATATTTTCTCTTTAACGTGATAAATGATGAATCAATATGATGCAATATGATAATGGCCTTCTTAGCAATGAATGATGATATCTTTCTTGAAAATGTGATGACCCTCTCGGCAATGAGTGATGACATGGACCTCTCGATGACTTGGAATAAAATGGCCTTCTCGACGGCTTGAATATGCAATGGCCCTGTTGGCAACTTGAATATGTAATGACCCTCTCGGCAACTTGAATATGCAATGACCCTCTCGAAAATTTGGAATAAAATGGCCTTCTCGACGGCTTAAAATAAAATGACCTTCTTGGCGGCTTAAATATGCAATGACTCTCTCGACAACTTGAATATGAAACTTGAAATAAAATGGCCTTCTTGACGGCTTGAAGATGCAATGGACCTTTCGACAAATGAATGATGAAATAGACCTCTCAACAAATGAAAAATGAAATGGCCCTCTCGACAACTTGAAATAAAATGGCCTTCTTGGCAGCTTGAAGATGAAATAGCTTTCTCGACAACTCGAAAATGAAATAGATTTCTCGATAATTTGAAAATGACATGTGATGTCTTGCTGAGGATTTGAGTGAGACAGAACTGTTTATCTCAGTTGTTCTCTTTTAGGTAAGGCCTGCAAAGATTTTCTTGCGTCCATAGAAAATTTCTTAGTTTTAAAGCAAATCGATTTGTGTTGATTCTTCGGTTGCCTGCTCCTCATCTTGTCTTTTGTGAATCACTTTGACCTCCCACTTCTTGGTAGATATAAAACAAAAATATATTTTAACCAAATGTCTTGACACACAAAAAGTCTTAGAAAACATAAATTTAGAAAAGAACTTTTTGAGAAAGGGTTACTGTCAACTGTTATGTCATATAAAGCTTAGATAACTCACTCGACTTTTGACATGGATTTCTTGATGCAACACGGTTATTTTTGAACTCCTGATCAAGCTAGGGATCTTTGAGGTTGCTTTCAAACTTTCAATGACACTTGATGAAATTTTTGAGGTTATCCTCAAAAATTTTATCCCAGTTAGATATCGTAATAAATCACCAGCTTGTTAAAATGACCCCTAAGAATTTTTGAGATTTTCTCAAAATTCTGTCCCAATTGGAATTTCTGACATGCATTAAATTCTGACTTGTTGCAGATGAACCTTCTTGTTGAGAATTTTTAAGTTTTCTCTCAAAAATTCATTTCTAGTTTCCTTTGTGGGAGTATGTCCGAGTCGTTGTGGCGCCTACATATCCCGTTGAGGCAGGAAACAAGTCAAATATAGTTCCCCTCTCAGGATGTAAAGAAAAACAGAAACATAAATAGGGAAAGTGACCGAGGCTAACATAGGCCACCTACGTATCTCATTCTTGCGAATTCAGGTCGAACGTAGTTTAAAAGAAAAAAGAAAAATAAAAAGGGATAACAGGATGACCAAGACCGACATAGGCCGCCTACGTATCTCATTCTTGAGAATTCAAGTCAAACGTAGTTCATTACATGGGGAATTAACTTCAAAATAAACACAAGAATATAATGCAATTACAAGAAAGAAATACAGAAAATTCTAGACCTTTAGATGTAATATCTCTTGACAATATCTAAATTGATCGGTTTTGGCCACTCTTGACCATCCATCTCTAATAAAATTAATGCACCTCCTAACAGAACTTTGCGAACCATGTACGGTCCTTTCCAATTCGGTATGAACTTTCCTTTGTACTCATCTTGGTGAGGAAAAAAATGTTTGAGAATCAATTGACCAACCTTGAACAGTTGTGGTCTTACCCTTTTGTTGAAAGCACGAATCATCCTCTGTTGATACAAATGACCATGACAAACGACAATCATTCTCTTTTCATCGATCAAGGCCAAATGTTCAATTCGGTTACGAACCCAATCTGTATCACATAATTCAGCTTCTTGAATGGCTCTTAATGAAGGTATTTCAACTTCGGCCAGTATCACTGCTTCTGTTCCATACACCAACAAGTACGGAGTTGCTCCAATTTAGTTCTAACAGTCATACGATAACCCAATAGATCATATGGTAACATTTCATACCAACCTCGGTGCCTGTCAATCATCTTTCTCAAGATCTTCTTGATATTCGTATTGACAGCTTCTATGGCTCCAGTCATCTGAGGATGATATGTTATTAAGTTTCAGTGAGTGATCTTGAATTTCTCACATATCTCTTTCATCAAGTTACTGTTGTGATTCGCCCCATTATCTATAATCATGGAATTTGGTATCCCAAATTGACATATCAAATTGTTTCGTACGAAGTCCGCCACCACTTTCCTTGTCATTGATTTGTAGGAGGCTGGATTCTACCCACTTGGTGAAGTAATCGATAGCAACCAAAATGAATCTATGATCGTTAGAGGCAACTGGTTCTATAGGACCGATAACATCCATGCCTTAAACTACAAATGACCAAGGAGCACTCATAACTTTGAGTTTGTGAGGAGGTACCCGAATCAAGTCACCACACTAGTGGTATTTTTGCACAAACTTGCAATAGTTGTGTTTCATAGTCATCCAGAAATAACCAGCTCGAAGGATCTTTTTTTCCAAGGTGAGCCCATTCATATGAGTAACGCAAACCCCAACATGTATTTGTTCAATAAGTTTCGTAGCTTCTGTGATATCAACACATCTAAGGAGACTCAAATATGGAGTCCTCCTATAAAGGATTTCACTACTTAGAAAGAAATTGTTAGTGTTTCGGTGTATAGCCTTCTTCTAATTGGAAGTGGCATTCTTGGGATAAGTTGCAGTCTCAAAATACTTCTTTATGTCGAAATACCAAGATTTTCCTGATGGTTCTACCTCAACATGTAAACAATGGGAAGGTTACTCTTTCAAATCTATCTCCAAAGGATTAATATACATCATGTATGGATGTTGGATCATTGAAGAAATATTGGCAAGGGCATCGACGAACACACTTTGTAACCTTGGCATGTGCTTGAACTCGATCTTTCAAAATCTTTTACATAACCTCTGTACTAGTCGCACATATGGCACAATCTTTGGATTCTTTACAATCCATTCTCCTTAAACTCGATGAATCAACAGATCTGACTCCTCGATAACCAACAACTTTTGGACATTCATGTCTATAGCCCCTCTCATACCCATAATGTAATATTCGTACTCGGCTATGTTGTTAGTACAACGAAATCGAAGTTTTACCACCATAGGATAATGTTGAACATATTCTGATACCAAGACCGCCCCAATACTGCTACCTTGACAATTCACGACTCCATCAAAGAATATCCGCCAACCAGGGTACGCTTCGAAGATATCTTCTCCCACAAATGATATATCTTCATTTGGAAAATATGTTTTGAGCGGTTCATCGTCATTATCAACTGGATTTTCTGCAAGATGATCAACCAAAGCTTGTCCTTTGATTGCTTTCTGAGTCACATACACAATGTCGAACTCACTCAATAATATTTGCCACTTGGATAATCTTCTGGGTGGGATCGCCTTTTGAAAAATATACCTCAATGGATCCATCTTTGAAATGAGGTATGTAGTGTATGAAGAGAGGTAATGCCTCAATATTTGAACAACCCAAGTCAAATCACAACAAGTATTCTCCAAATAAATATATCGAGCCTCGTATGGAGTGAACTTCTTACTCAGATAGTAGATTGCTCTCTCTTTCTTTCCAGTCTCATCATGTTGGCCTAACATACATCCGAACGCATTATCTGAGACAAACAAGTATAACAGTAGGAGACTTCCTTCCCATGGATAACCAACACTAGTGGATTAGATAAATAACTCTTGATAGTGTCAAAAGTGGTCTGGCATTCTTCTGTTCATTCTGTCAATGCATCTTTCTTTAATAACTTAAAGACTCACAAATCACCGTGGATTGGGCTATAAACTGACTGATGTAATTCAATCTTCCCAATAAACTCATAACTTCCTTCTTCGTCTTTGAAGGAGGCAACTCTTGGATTACTTTGATCTTAGAAGGATCGAGCTCGATACCTTTTCTACTAACTATGAATCCCAGTAATTTACTGGCAGGCAACCCAAAAACACACTTGGATGGATTCAAATTCAGGTTATACTAACGTAGATAGTTAAAGAACTTTCTTAAATGAGTCAGATGATCCAAAATATCACGGTACTTGATAATGACATCATCCACATGCACCTCGATCTCTTTGTGAATCATATCATGAAACAGAGTTGTTTAGCCCTTATATCGGTAACTCTAGCATTTTTTAGACCAAATAGAATCACTCAATAATGGTATACACCCTAGGGTGTGATAAAAGCTGTTTGTTCTACATCTTCTTCATCCATTAAAATCTGTTGATATCTTGCGAAGCAATCCACAAATGACTGCATCTTGTACTTGGTACGATTGTCAATAAGAATGTGGATGTTCAGTAATGAAAAATCATCCTTGGGGTTAGCTTTGTTGAGATCTCTGTAATCTACACATTTTCTAATCTTTCCATCATTCTTGGGCACCATAACAATATTGGCCAACCAGGTAGGATATTGAGTCACTTTCACCACTTTGAATTGTATCTGCTTAGTAACCTCTTCCTTGATCTTTAGATTCAGATCTGGCTTGAATTTTCGAGGCTTTCGCTTCACCGGACTAAATTCTGGATTGATAGGAAATTTGTGAGAGACAATGTCTATACTCAAGTCTGACGTGTCGTCATAGGACCAAGTGAATACATCTATGTACTCTTTGAGAAAAATGATAAGTTCTCTTTTCTGAGCATCCTTCAAATGGACACTGACTCTGGTTTTCTTGACACATTCTTCATCTCCCAAATTCAAAGTTTCTATCTCCTCTAGATTGGGCTTGTCACGGTTCTTAAACTGTCTCAATTATTTGGCAAGATGTTTGGGTACCAGGGTCCTTTCATCATAGTTCTCAAGCTCATTGTCATCTGCTTCATTTTTTTCAATCAACTCTTAACATAACATGGTATTGGCAGGTTTAAAATTATTTTTACTAAAATCATAAATAAACACAATTAGATGAAAAAATTGAAACGATAAGATGGATAGTAAATAAAATTTTGAAATAAAGAGAGACTTTCATTCAACTTGAAAGAGAAAGTGCAAACTTTGGCCATGACCATGGGTCAATCTGCCTTTTAAAACATCAAGGAGAAATTTAAAGCATAAAAAAACAAAAGCATGATAAAGTAGAGGTGGGTTTGGGGCCTCCTACGGACTGCCACCTATTTTGAAAAAAATAACTAAATAAGTCTTCATCTACCAAGATTAGCAGGGAATCAAGAGCGAAGTTGATGACCAGTTTGACACTTGTTAGTCTGGCTCCGCCTTTCAAATTCCTAACACCTTGGCTACATCATCAATAACAATATCAATGTCCTTTAACATGTTCTCGATTCCTTCCCCTAAACCATCACCATCGTTGCATTCTCGTACCGGGAAAGACTGGTACAAATGAGGTATGGGCCTTACTAGTGCTCAATAAATCTTTTGGCTTGATGCCTCCCAGTCATCATCTTCTAAAGAAACATACCCTAAACCAAACTTCGACTGCTTCATCGACAACAATATGGGCTCAGTGATACCTTGCAAGTGTTTTCCTAGTCCAAAACCTGGTTCGAACCCACTTATGAGCATGACTATAGCTATCATCTTGTAGATAATGGGCATAGAAGGTGTAGGTGTCAAATTCTCACTGGTGGCATTCACTATCTCCACACTGTAGAAATCAGATCCTCTGGTGATATTGTCAACAATTGGTGCATATACATTCGAATGACTTCCCTCACCATAGATAACTACCTCACACTCATTCCATACAAACTTCATCATTTGGTGGAAGGTGGAAGACACAACTCCATCCTTATGAATCCAAGGCCTTCCTAATAATATATTATAGCCAGTATCGATATCCATCACCTAAAATTCAACAACAAACTCAGCGGGTCTCGCATGGATTCCTAAGTTCATCGCTCCCAACACGTCTCTTTGTCCACCATCAAAAGCTCTTATGTTAACCTGACTCTGGTGGATTTTTCGATATCAAAATTCAACTGTTAAAGAGTAGATAAAGGGAATATATTCAGACCAGACCCGTCATCACTTATAACCTGATTCAGAATCATGTCACGACACTTAATTATGACGTGAAGCACTTTGGTGTGCATCGATTCTTTGAATGACAACTCTCCATTACCAAAGTTGACGCTATGTCCTCGGGTAACCTGGCTTATCATAGCAACCAAACTATCACTCTCTGTCCCTATAGGCACATAGGTATCCTCCAGTGCTCTCATCAATGCCTGTCTGTGTCATTGTGAACTCATCAATAATGTTCATACTAAAATTTGGGCAGACATTTTTTCCAAATGTTTCACTATAGAATACTCCTCAGGTTGCATTCTTCTCCAAAATTCTTCAGCCTCAACTTCACTTATCGGCCTCTTATTATGATCTTTCTTACTTGATTCCCGAGTCGACTCTTTTGGCATATAATATATATCCTACTTGATCAAATTCTGCGTATTGACAGTTTCAATTACAAACTTATTGGTAGGAACTCCTCTCGATACTAGAGCAACAACCTATGGGGTTGTCAAAATCATAATCTTTGGTTTCTCAATGAGGTACAAAGATGCCACACTCTTCTCCAGATTTTTGGTGTTATCGGGGACTATCGTCTTAATCGTGCACCAATCCTCTTCTTTCTCAATCATACTGACAGTATTTCCTCCATGATTAGGCAAAGTATTACCATTGACATTAGGAGCGACAGTCTGAAAAATAACCATATCACGATCAATCAAATCCTGGATCTTGTGGTTCATATTTATACAATCTTCAGTATCGTGCCCAACACTGTTAGAATGATAAGCACATGTTTGGTTACTCCTGAAAAATTGAGAACTCGTATCCATTGCTTTCGGAGGGATGGGATGGATTAATCCTGCAGTTGACAACCTTTCAAATATCTTTGTTCGGCTTTTGGCAAGTAGAGTGAACACCTGAGGTGTTTCATTTTTTAGCTTGGACGGGAAGGGTTATAGTTATTTTATGGAGGTGGGGGTACTTGATGGTAATTCAGAGCACTTTTGCGGGGAGGTGTAGGGGTTTGGAATCTTAGATATGGTGGGGTCTGATAATTTGGTTGTGGATTTTGGTAGTTTGGGGTGGAGTAATTGGTAGGAGGAATTTGGTAAATTGGTTGGATGTTTGAGCAATTTGGTGACAAATTTTAGAAATTTGGGTAGATGTTTGAGTATTGGGGGGACTGGTAATAAGGAGAAGGGGTTTTATAATTTAAGGGTGGAGCTTGATACCTTGATTGGGTATAACAAATGGGGAATAAATTTGGAGCAGGTTAAAGCGGTCTGGAGAAGGTGCAAATTTTCTAGAGTTATTGTTAGGGGGTCTCCTCCTATCTTGTATGCCAGAATAGATGATACATCCTCTCTCTTCTTCTTCAACAATCCTACAATCTTGAAGATCCAGCTGAGCTTGACATACAGGTAATCTATCGTGTTCTAAGTCCATCTTTAATAGCTTCTCCAATCTTAACTATCTTAGCAAACTTCACCCCAATAAGTAGTATCATCCTTTCATAAAATTATGGCTCTTGGGAGCATACAAACACTTCAAAAATATCTTTCTCAGACATGGGGGGCCGAACTCTGGTGGCCTATTTTCTCCATCTGTATGCATAGTCACGATATCTTTCTGCTTAATCTTTTCCAAGGAATAACGGTTTGGGACAACTTCAACATTATAGGCAAATCTTTCCATACAATCCTTAGCCATGGTGTTCCATCCATCCCATTGATTTACGTCTTGGGAGGTAAACCATTCAAAGGCCTCCCTGCTTAAGCTTTACTTGAAAAGTCACATCAATAATGCCTCGTTCTTCCCACACCCACAAGTTGATCACAATAGGCTCTCTAGTAGGCTAGAGGATTTCTAGTTCTCTCATAAATATTAAACTTTGGAATCTTGAACCCTTTTGGAAGGTCCGATGAATACACAGATCTTCATAGTTTAAGCCTGTGTCATCCGGTGCATAGTGGTACTATCTCATGGCTTTTGCTATCTCTTTCTTTATGCTCAATTTAGCTATTTCCTCTGTGGCCTTCCACTCCTTCTCCTTCTCATCATAGTGAACTATTTCAGAGTAAGAGGTATAAGGGATATGTGGTTTGTCAAGGACTGGGATGTGGACAGGGATTTTAGTAGGCAAGCTTTGAGTGATAGGCGGGTTTTGATCATACTGGTCAAGGGAGTTTTGGTTTTTAGGAGGGACTATCTGGGGGTTGGTAATATTGGAATTTTGAAGGGGAATAAAATCTTGGACATTATTGATATTTCGATTTTGGAGAGGAGGTGGTACTTGGGGTTGGGGATTAGGATGATATGCACTGAGGGTGGTTAAATCAATGGTAGGTGTGTTTTGGACAGGGGTAATGGGTGGATTGGTCGATAGAGAGATAGGTTGGTTCTGAGAAGGAAAGTGGAGTGGAGGCCTCTCGTCGTCTGGACTAGGAAGATTAGCAATGATGGCCAAATTTGTCAACTCTTGGGTCCTCTTCATCTCGACCCTCATTTCGACTATCTACTACATCAATTGTGTGATTAGTTTATTCTATTCGGCAGTGATGGGACCCATCACAATAACCTCAGTTAAACCAACATCCTCACTATTTTTAACCATTATTGTTTTTTCTTTGATTGGTTTTGGTCGGGGAAGAAACCTTTATAAGCTTTGATCTGGTAAAATATGAATGGTCGGCCAACTTATTAATCACAGATCAATTCTAATTACCTGCAGAAAGAAAATCACTCAAATGACACATATTTTAGTTTCTTGGGATTGATAGTTAATATAAGATAGCGCACATAAATCAAATACACACACAACTATTGTCTTATTTGGAGGTAAACTAGCCCACGAGTATAGGAGATATGGAAAATAAACAAGATTTTATCTATATGATTTAGGATGTAGAGTATCAGGAAGGTTGACTTGTGTTGAGTTAAGATCTTCTCACATCTATCGTTAAAAGCAAAAAAAGAGGGGAAAATAAGCTTTTTGAAAGATAGGGGTCAGGCCTAGAAAGGCTGCCTATATATCTCATGAAGGAGAAATTAGGCCCTACATAGTTCGACAAGTACAAGGGATAGTTTAATTTAGTAATACTTCATTACATGGGAATAGAAAAGTATAGAGCAAAGATAATGCGAGAAACATAAACTACCTCTACTGAGACTTCTTCTTTTGATCTTCTTCTTCATTCTTAACCTTAAGTCACTTTATTGGTGGAATCTCATTTCCATCTTCTTCATCAGCTTCCTTGCTCGGACCTTGAAGGGCACAATGAGGATTCTTTTCCTTCAGCATAGCTATCTCTCTTTGAGTGGCCTTGAGTTCCATATCCACCTCAGTAGTTCGGGCTATTACAACTCCAAGAGCTTCTTCCGGAGTAAATGAGTATTTCTGAAGTATCTTATTTGTCTTATCCAACCTTTCTTTTCTGCTCTTGGCAGTTTTGATTTCTTCGTCGAGTTCAACTATCCTGGCCAACACAACCTCTGTGGCGAGATCCACCTCCTTGGTTTTTCCTTCCATTTCACTAATCTCTTGAGTTACCTAATGTAGTCTCTTCATCAGGGCCTTTTCAGTTCTTTCAGCATTCTGATTCTTTTCCATCTTGATAACAAAGCAACCTTTCCTGAGATAGGAGAGTAGGACTTTAGAAGTAGGTTGAGGGATTTGAACTTCATTGGAGAAACTTGAGACTCAAAGAGTATTTGGTCAAACATTTGATAGTGACTAATATATGTGCTTAAGGGCTTTAAAAAATAAATTTTGAAAATGAATGGCCATTTGTTCAACCCATCAACGTACAAATACATTTTGCTTCTCATATTAGCAACCATCTCAGGAGCATAGCGAGACAACTGCATAAACTTAAGGTCATACTCCTTCACTATCATAGCACCCTATTTCAGATTCAAAACTCTCTCACGTTGGCCTCTTTCAACTCTCTCGGGAAGAATCTGCCCATAAGAGTATCCTCAAATACGACCCAAGTCAGAACTAGGAAACCCTCTCCTCTACCCTTCTTCTACTGGTCAAACCATAGTCTGGCAACACCCTTGAGCTGGTAGGCAGCTAACTCGACCCTATCAACATCGGTCACATGCATCATCTGGAACACTTTCTGTAGCTCATCAATATAATTCTTAGGATCCTCATTACGCGTAGAGACGATGAACTCAAGGGGGTTCATTCTTAAGAACTCTCGAACCCTAGATGTGTCTTGTGCATCCTGTCGGCCTGCTCCCTATCTAGCAACCAGTGCTGTCACAGCCTGGGCCAAAGTTTGGATGGCCTGGTAAAGCTCAACATTTTAGATGTCAGCCTGAGGTGGTTGTTCAGGGACGGTTTGGCCTGTGGGTTCATCTTAATTCTGGGGCTCATGTTGGTTCACATTCTGTCTGGTTGGGCGCCCTCTTCCTCTAACAACTTATCTTGGAGGCATGGTCGTAATTCTGCAAACGCATAACACATGAATTAAAAGAGAAATTTCATAGGGTTTAACTCTATAGCATGAGTCAGAATACGAAAGAAGTGTAACCCTTCCTAATGTCTCATAGCCTCCTGCATATAAAGCGTGGTACACAACACACCCAAACAAGACTCTACTAGACACGACTTCATAGACTCCCTAGGACACTTGAACTCTATGCTCTGATACCAAGTTTGTCACGCCCCAAGAGGGTACTCTAGACATGGCTGACACTTAGAGACTATTGCTAGTCCCCAAGTGAACCAATTGGCCTCATCACACCCATTCAATCAATAAATAACGCATCAGTAGAAGACTTAAATAAACTCGAAAGTAGACAACCTCAATATACAAAGAATCCAATCAAGTAAATGGGCTAGTATGAAAAGAACTAACTCCAATCAATATCCAATCAACAAATCAACTCTAGTCTATGAAGCCTCTATCAACTAGTCAATGGTGTCAATGACAGGTCCATGACTACCTCCAATCAAAAGAAAAGAAAATCTAAAGTCTAACTCTAAAGCTAGATGAAATGATAGATATCCCCCAAACTTAAGGAGGACTCACCAATCAACTTAAATAAGTAGAAGATCTTCAATGGAGCACATGTTAATGATCTCTAGCACCTTTTTCTACATCATGAAAAGATGCAGGCCCAAATGGGCGTCAGTACGTGGAATGTACGAGTATGTAAAATAGCTGAGTAAAACAGATATAGGTAGAATTATAATAACTCAAAGATACTCAATCAAGATGTCAAAGGTCTATATAAAGCGGGAATAAAGAGTAGACAACTACCAATCAATACAATCCAAATCAATACAATCCAATCAAGTTAGAGTACTATCAATATGGTACCTATTAGGGAGTTTCTCTTATCCATCAATAATCAGCCAGTGATTGTAAAATAATCTCGTTGATGTTGCCAAAATCGTTTAGTACTTGTCAGGGTAAATAATGAATTGATCCATAATGGATTGGATCAAATAAAATGCGTCCTCTATTCTTTCAGGGACCTATCAAGAGGAGACACCCAACTCAATGGTTTCAATCCTCTCCCACGCTTGGCGGCGTAGTTCTTGAGTTTGAGTTGGACTTACTCTCACTCGACTCGGTGCTCGATACTCCTCCCAAGACTCAGTGCTCATAAGATCTCAACCACTGCAATCATTCCAATCATGAGTCTCATAAAGACTCCAATAAACTCAATTCATCACATTAGCTATCAACTCTTCGGTTACATTCTTTTAAGGTTCATCTCTTGACTTTTAGAGACCCTATCATGTATCATTCTAACTCATAACATTCAGAAAAAACAAAAGTAAAGTTAAAGCATTTAGGGATTTCATAGGCTCTTCAGATTCAAATTTTACTCATGCATGCTCATTTATATGGAATATGTAAAAATAATAAGAATTCATGCTAGGGTTCATGTAGAAAAGCAAAATCATCAATTTCTTGTATTTAATTCATAAAATATGTAATTCACAAAAAATTATATAGATATACGTTAGAATTTAAGAAAAAACCTCACGAAACATTCATGGAAGACTCAATTCATCAACAATTCCATCAATTCAGGTTATGGGGCACATGGAAGAACAAAATCCATGTTTTAGTTAGCCTTACATACCTGGAAGTTTGAATCGTAGAGTAGCTTGAAAGAATCCTCAAGTTCTCTCATCAAATCCTAGCCTTTTCTCTCTTAAAACCTTGTTCTACGTTTGGAGGATGTGTTTTAGTGTAAAAAGGATCAACTGATATGTTTAGGGCTTAATTTAGGTATAAAAAAGTCGAGTCTAGGCTTTAAAAGGGTGGGAAAAGACCAAAATAATCCTTTAGAAAAAGCTGTAAAAAGTCATTCACGAAACCCTTTACGGCCCGTGGAACATTCCACAACTCGTGGGTCACTTTCATGAACTTTTAGGCACGTTTATTAGGTTACTGGAACCTTTCACAAGACCAATTCATGACCCGTAGAAGGTTTTACGATCCGTAGATGGATTCTGAAGTTTGGGGCTCAAAATCTGACTTTTTGGACTTTTTCACGAAACCTAACCTTACGGGTCGTATGTCGATTCACGACCCATATATGGTTTCGTGGAATCACCCTACTCTGACAGTGTTTAGTAAAACAACCATAACGTTTGACTCTGAACTCCAAATGAGGTGAAACAAGTTGCGTTGGAAAGCTAATTCAAAGAACTTTTATTTGGTAGGTTATAGGCCACCTAATTCTTTGTGTGCTAAGAGTTATGATTGTTTAGAGTCAACCATTGCATAATCTATCACTATAACTCAATTTATAGGAAGGTTTTGGACTCGTCTAAGTGTTAGAAGTCTCTTATGACCCTAATACACTTCTCATATGTAAGAATGAGTCTCGAAACATAGATACATGTGAGGATAAAGTTACGAGGTCTCACAAGAAAGTGGATTGATACTTATAGTTGATTTAGATTATAAAGTGTTTAACTTGCATCTTTTCTTTGAGGTTCTTTTTTTTAAATTCCTATTTGTTTTCTATTCATGCCCCTTAAAAATTTAACAATTTTCTTGCATAAATAATGGTTCCTCTCTATCTATAAACTAGTTTAGTGTGCGTGCTTTGCACGTATGTGTTGTGTCAATTTAAAAATTATATATAAATAAACTTGTCATTAATAAATATAATATTCATATAAAAAATTAAATAAATATTATTAATTTTATGCAATAGTTTAATCTATTATGTACAGGTAAAGATGAAAAAATTAATTGAATTACTTATAATATAAATTTGTTAATCATTTAAAAATACAAAAAGTAATAATTTGGACTGAATAGTTAAGAGTTAAATAATTAATTGATTAAAATTTAATTTTAAAAAAGACTCCTAAATTATAAAAGGAGTAATTTAATGTTTCCAACATAATTTAGTTTACTCTTTTTCTTTTAATATTTTTTTTATATTAAATACTTTTATTAACAAAATAATTGATAATCTAAATTTTAATTAATTTTAAAGTCTTAAATATTAAAAAAAATAATAGTAATATTTTTTCTTTCCTTCGTAGTCTAGACAATTATTTATATAGAATAGTCCTAAATCAAGAGTGAATTTTAAATATAAAGAAATTTTAATTTAAAATGATTCTTGAAATTAAATAAATAAAATAGTAAATACTTGATAAATTAAAAAAATAGTGAAAAGATGATTTTGTTTGAAGGGGAGTCTTTTAACGAAAGGCAAAAAGTTTAAACAACATTTCTAAGGGTCTTTACACTTTTAATATATTATTATTATTATATAGATTAAGTGTTGGATCACAATAGTTAAGTGTACGTGTTTTGCACGTGAGTATCGCGTTAATATTTTTTTTATTTTAATTTGTTTGGCTATTTTTTACTCCGTTTAAAAAAGAATGTCCTTTTTTTTACAAATATATAATTCCAATTTTTCATTTGACGTGTTTAGAATCATAAGATTAAAGGATATTTTGACACATATGATATATATTCAGTTTAAGTCCACAAGATTTAAAAGTCTTCTTTACCTTCTTAAACTTCATTTCAAGTTAAAATAAGACAAACAATTTGAAATGAAAAGAATAATATATGTATATAAAATCTTTCCTTCTTTCGCTAGATAAGAAATGCTGTAGTCTCAGGAGAATCAAGTGTTTATTGGATCTCTATTGTGGTTTACAAAATCATATATACAATTATTTTTATATATAATTGATTAATATAAACTAGTATAAAAGTTGACAAACATACACTTTTTCATATGAAATTCTTTTAATTAATTATTTTAATCAAGATGACAAAATAATCAATAAATTAATATTGTATATGTTTGTTACTTCTACTGATTTAGTTACTTATTCTAGGAAATAAACATGACAAATTCATACTTGACTTCTAAAGTGCTAAATATTTTTGTATTTTATTAAAAGTTATGATATATCGTAAAAAAAAAAAATTGCCAGTGAACTTAAATTGCTCAATTCTTGTCTGATATTTGTTTCTCTCTATGACTAAGAATTCATTGATCGCTTGAAATTTATGTTTTGAATTTGAAAGGAAAAATAATCACAATTATACTTTGGAATTAAGGTACTTGATTCGTTTTCAAACTTTAATTAGAGAGTCACAAGTTAAAAGAGTCGACTAT
>JBCEWC010010539.1:0-17545 GCA_038996855.1 Solanum aculeatissimum | reverse complement strand
TGAATTTTATTAAGATCACAATTATTTATTCTCAAATAATTCAAGTGAGAAAATAGCAAATATAAAATTATTGTTCTCCTAACTAGTTAGAAGCCACAAAAAAATAGTCTATTTTGATCTAACTACATGAAATAGAAAATTTCATAATAATTGAAAGGTATAATTGGAAAGAAACTTTTTGTAGAGTTTTAAGCCAAGCACAAAATTAGATGGGAAACAATGAACCAAACACTTGATAAAAAATAATCCTTGCATTATTAATCCCTGCGTTACTAATCCCTGCTTAGAGCAGAGGTGGAAGCTCCTTTTCTTAAGTCCTTCATGAGATAAGACCGCTTTCATAGCCATGAGACTCTATGAGCCAAGCGAAACAAGCCACTTTATGAGGGATTTTGACTTTCCAGATTAGTTTCCATGGCCAACAAATAATCTGGTTGTTTGAATGGTTGAATTCCTTGTAAGCTGACTTGGCTGAAAATCTCCCTTGTTTACCCACTTGCCATGTAAGGTTGTCTTCCTGGATGGAGGGGCCTTTGAATAGATTGAGAGTGTTGTAGAATTCTGCCAAGTTATCTATCTCCCAATCATTAAGGTGTCTTCTGAAGCTTAGATTCCAGCCATGAGCATCCCAGACTTCTCCTCCAGTGGCATCTTGTTACTGATTCAGGCTGAAGATGGTTGAGAAGAGTTGCTTTAGTGGATGTTGACCTAACCAGCTGTCTGACCCGAAAGATGTTTTCAGTTCATTACCCACCTGATGACTGCACTCACTCATGAATTGTCCCCAAATTTCTGATAGAGCTCCATAGACTGACTTCATAAGGTGTAGTGACTGGCTTGGTTGTCCATTCCCCATCCATTTCATACTTTTTGAGTAATTACCTTCTTCCAGAGAGATTGTTCATTTGAGACAAACCTCCATATCCGTTTCATCAAAAGACTATGGTTCTGAGTTATCAAGTTCTTGATTCCCATACCACCATACTTCTTGCTGATGATCACAGACTTTCATTTGACTAAATGCATCTTCCTAGTATCACAGTTGCCTTGCCAGAGGAAGTTTCTTCTAAGAGCATCTATTCTATCCACCATGTTCGTTGGAACACAAAAAATGGACATCATATAAGTTGGTAATGCATCCATCACGCTGTTAATCAAGGTTAGTCTAACACCCAAGGATAAGTATTGACTCTTCCAGTCAATCATCTTTTTCTCACACTTCTCTACAACTCCATTCCAGATATCTTTGGAATTGCTTCTGGCACCAAGGGGCATTCCAAGGTAAATGGTTGGCAGCACACCAGTTCTTCCTCTCGGAATATTAGGCAAGTTGTGAATGTCAGGGACCTCATTAACGGGACATAGAAAACTCTTGTTCCAGTTAATATGGAGCCCGGATATAGCCTCAAATAGAATGAAAATCACCCTCAAAAATTTTAATTGTCCTTCGTCAGCTCCACAGAAAACTTAAGTATCATCAGCGTATTGTAAATGAGTGATTTCAAGGTTACTGACAGCTCTTGAATCTACTCTGAAACCTGTTATCCAGCAGTTTGATTGGGCAGTTTTCATCATATCATTTAAACTCTCCATGGCAATGATGAACAAGAAAGGGGACAATGGGTCTCCTTGCCTAAGTCCTCTCTAGGAAGAAAAGAACCCAGCAAGTGAACCATTGACTAGGATTGAGAACTTGATGGTGCTGATGCAATAGTGGATCCAGTTGATCCATTTTTCTCCAAAACCCATTTTTATCATAGTTCTAAGTAGGAAATTCCAGTTTAAATGGTCAAAGGCCTTTTGTATATCTAGTTTACAAGTGGCTAGACCCCACTTGTGGGATTTCACTGGGTATGTTGTTGTTGTAAAGGATACCAGGTTCTTTGTTTCTGTTTCTGATTCTTGAGTCAACACATTCATTTGCTATTAGAATAGCATCCATGATTTGTCTCCCTTTTATAAAGGCCATTTGTTGATCATCCACTAGCTTGTGCGTCACTTTTTTGAGTCTCTCTGTCAGTTATTGGGTTTGGTTTCTGAGTCATAAACTATTTTCCTAAAAAGTATTTTGTACTCTCTAGACAAAATAAAAGATATTTTCGGGAAAATGTTTTTCATTCACCAACCAAACACTAGAAACTCCTTTGAAAAATATTTTTCACTCACCAACCAAACATGAGAAAATAAGTTAGAACCAACTTGTTTTCTACAAAAACATCTTCTAGAAAAGCATTTTCCATGGAAAACATTTTCCTTCACACCAAATACACCCTATATAGTCTTGAGAAAGTGGGTGGGAGTTTGAATTCCATCCGAGCATCTGTGATTTCTTTCATTATAGATAACCCAAAAAATGACATGTCTCCCTCCAAGGAATCTTACAATTTATTCCTCAGACATTTTTACGTATATGCCTACACTCTTTGGTTTGTATTGCTTGACAGAAAATTAAAGATGCTAACACGAGAAAGGAATCTTACAATTTATTCCTCAGACATTTTTACATATATGCCTATACTCTTTGGTTCGTATTGCTAGAAAGAAAATTAAAGATGCTAACATGAGGAAAAAAGGGTCTACATAAACACAATGAAAGATTTGTGCTTTCTATGCCCTTATCCATACATTAATCAAGTACACCTTAATTGCAAATTAATTGACTTATTTCTATGCATATTATCCAGGAATAAGGAAATGCACAGTTCTTCCATAACCTCTTTCTGCTAGCACCCAACCTGATAAATGGCATTTCAGCTACAGCTCTCAAAAACAGTGTACTTGAAGTAAGCATAAAATATCAAAGCCGAAAGTTCCAAAAAAATAACCTACAATGTATCAGCAGGTGCTGCTGTTATCTCCTGTTGTCACATTATAGACAACAGTTAAGGACAATATATTTTTTTCCTTAAATTCACTAATGCCAAAATAGCATCCTATACTGCATATGACATAGAAACTCCACCATCCTTGAAGTTCTAGATCTTTGTAATGATTTCCAAACGGGCATTGCTTCTACACATTGAACAGAATTGAACATGATAGCATGACTTCACTGTGAAGTATCTACTAGATCATCCTTTCAAAATCTAACAATCATCCTCTCTGAACTGTGTGGGACGTATAACCTATAGAAGAAGGTTTTCACCTCTTCAAATTCCCAGCCCTGTAAAGGTCTTACATGAATACATATCAAGTCACCTGCACACCGCCACTTATATGGACCTCCGCACCATGATCTTGTCAATCGTAACAGAAAATAAATTTGGGAAGCCTTCTTTCGATGTGGTGTCACCATACCATACATCAAGACAGAACTGTATTCAGTTTACACTTCCCACCTAGAAACCAATAATATTTGGAAAAATCAAATTCTCTTCACAATCCGTTCACATACGCTTGTCCCTATAAGTAGTTGTCACTCTTAACATTCATCAGTCACATCCATACTTCACCTAAATCACCTTTTTCCCATTGCATTCTCCTCGCGTGCGAATCTCCTTAACCATCTTCCCATAGTAAAAGTATCTAATATATGAAGAGCCAGCGCATCCAGATGACGGGAAGAATCAACTCATTCAACCTATCTCATTTCTTAAAAAGTTGACTTTAGCAGGAATATAATTTCTTCCTACTTGGCTATCACTGATGTGTTGCACAGCAGTGACACCTATCCCTTGGATCAGAATTCATCTCTAATCATCACTAACATAAATGTTGGATGTGGCTGCTATATAATGTTCTATGTCACCGCGGCCATTAAAAATAATATTCCCAAGAGAAGGAGAATAGCCATACTGTATGCTAAGCTGGACAACAGGAAATCAATGTGCTTGACTTACATACTTAATCTGAAAGGACCTGAGCATATAGGACTAGATACTGAAAGATGATCATGCAGTGCATCTTTAAGGAAATGTTCCCTGTCTTAAGAACATATAAAACACTCCAAATCTCAATATTTGTGAGGCTAATTTGCTAGGATCTAATTATAACAGCAGGAAGGTCACCTAATAAATCACCTTTAATTGTTTTAGCACAAATGATATCCTTCTACAAGCTCAATCACAAACTAATTGTTTCCTCGCATGAAAGACTACATCTGAAAATTGATGTAATGTACAATCAAGTTCATAATTATGAAGCTACGGGAATACCTCATCATGTATTGCATGATATGGGAGATTATTCTGGGATAATGCAGCAACTGTTGAGATAAGTGCACATAACACCTTTGCCTTCATACTAGGCAGCATCCTATAGCACAACAAATAGACTGTTGATAGATAGTGGAAAGCAAAAGATAAAAGGAGAGATATAAGGGTGTCTCACCATGACAAGGAGCTGAGGATGGAAAACATATTCCTGGGGATGCTAGTGACTTCTAGCTCAATGTTACCTAGAATGGAAATCCAGGAGATAAGGCAACGACATAAACTCATTGGAATATAACATGATCTTCAATCTAAAATTTTTGGCATCTAAACATCTTAGCACACTTGTATCAATAGCTTTTGTATTATATTAGTTCGGAAGATGTTACCTAACTCAATTTACTTTTCCATAAACTTCAGGCAGAAAATCAGTTCATGCTTATTATCAAAAAGAGAATTCAGTTTATGCATGTAATGACCTCGAAGGTCATTTTTGGCATTTTCCACCAAATTACTGTTTTCCCCTTCCCGAAAGTTTCCTTGGGTCATTTTGATCAAGTGTAAAAGTCAGATTTTGGAAACCTTGTAAAGAGTTGGAGTATTGCTAAAGAAAGAGTTTTAAAAGGCTTAAAGTTGGAAATTTTGAGTTTTGGGGGTCATTTTGAGTTTCGAGAGTCGGATTGCGATTCTGTCGATTCCATCAGCTTCGGAATGCCGAATCTGGCCTAGAAGGACTTGCAGAACTGAATTTGGAGTTTAAACGGAGATTTTAAACCCAAACATGCATTTTTAGTTCAATTTGGATCATAGTTTGACTTTGATCAACATTCGGAGTTCGGAGGCTCGGATCGAAATTCCGTCAGTTCCAGTGGTTCTGAATGGTGAAACTAACGCTAGAAATGACTTCGTTGCAATTTTTAGAGCTTCTGCGAATATTTTGAGTTTTTGAGTCCTAAACTAGTTTAAACGATCTTTCTCGGGTTCTGGGCCAAGGAGGTTCCGAATTCGAATTGTGATGGTTTTATTGAATCCGAAACGTCGTTTCTGGTAGAGTTCCATGTTTGGTTTGTGTTCACGGGGTTCCAAACGAATCCCGAGTGTCCTATTCGTGATTGTCCTGTGTTGAAAAATTATTGGTTTCTAGTGCATCTAGGCTGCTTCTCCGCATTCGCTTCTCCAAGTCCGCGTTAGCGGAGCTGCCAAGCCTAGACCTCCGCGTTCGCAGAGCTTGAGTGAGCCCATGTCTCCGCGTTCACGGATATGTCCCCGTGTTCAGGGAGAACAAAAATGTCCCTGAACAATAGACTTCTTAAAAGACGAGTTTTATTCAATTTTTACCATTTTTAACATTCCAACCTTCGTTTTAGAGAGGAACTTAAGGTTTTTCAAGGTAAATCAATTGGGTGACTATTTTCTAACCTATTTCTTCAATTTCTATTGATTAAATTGTGTTTTTAACGTATAATTTTGGGATTTTAATTGGAGAATTCGGGGATTTTTCGAACTTTGATTTCTAACTTTAATTTGATGATTTCTACCTCATTTTAACTCCGTTTTTGAAACGGTTTTCACCATTGAACTCCTTATTACTTGGGGAACATTGTTATGTATTATTTTTCAGATTTCGGCTATTTTTGCCGGCATGAGATTTTGACCATTTTGCCTTTTTCATCCCAATTGATTGATTTTAGTGTCATTTAGATTCGTTATGTGATTGTGATTCTATATTTGAATAGATTTTGGTGATTCAGAGTATCGTAGAAAGGGGAAAGCTTTTGATCTGACTTGATTCGAGACTTTATTTAAGGCAAGTGGACTTCTAATATTTTGTCAAGTATGATTGAACCTTGTATGCTCCTATGTGTATAGAATTGAGTACTTTGGGGCGGAATTATATCCTTGTAAGCTTTGATCATGAGATTTCGGATTGGGTAATTGTTCATATGGTGGAATTTTGACTTGTGAATAAATTGTGGATTCGTAATACATGAAAATTGTGCATTATTGATGTGTATATCGAAATTGGGATGAGGTTGGGATTATTGTGAATACTTGTGTACTTGTGAGTTACTCAATTTTGATTGTTGAAATACATGATTCATATGGACATCTTGCATAATTCATTACCATGAACATGTCTATTGTGCTATTATTAAGTGCTTGCCTGATAATCCAAGGAAATGAAAAGTCGAAGGGAAATGATTCCGGCTAGAGAAAAAGAAAAAAAGAAATGAAAAGCCGAAGGAAAATGGTTCCGGCTTAGATATCAAAGTAAATGCTGAAAGGAAATGGTTTTGGCGGATACATGGTCCATATGTGGCCCCATGGGTTCCGATTTGATGCAATTGGCGGATGTGTATCGTAGGACAGACATGCATCACGATTATTTGACATTGCATCGCATTATTTACATCTCATGGCATTCACTTCATCTCATATCACTCCTGCTTGCTATTATTATATGAATTGCTAGACGAGACTAGATATCTATTGTATCATTTGACTTGTTTATAGTTGGCTTTTTGACATGTGATGCTATGTGATGAGTATATCCATATCCGTGTGATTTCTCTATATTGTATACATTGTGTTGAGACTTTTTCTGAGTGCAGGTTTGTAGTTCGACGGTATGTGGTTGGGTGTTAAGGAGTTACTTGTGTTCTTCATTGCTTTACTTTAGGTTAGTTTCCATTTGATGAGTGCCCTATGGTTTGGTGCTCACCTCTTTTGAGTATTCTGTATTTAGAGGCTTGTACACGTGATACCAATTTTGGGATAGTTGTAGTTTTGATATCTTATGCTATCTATCTTATTAGACTGTTTCTATCTTCTGCTTTTATTATTATGTTGAGTTGTTTAGGGTTGGGCTGACTCGCCTTGGTGGGTTAGGTGAGTGCCATCACGCCCGAATTTCGGGTCGTGACAATGCAGTTCTTTGCCAACATTCTAGGACCTTAAGCAATATCAAATTATTTGTTCCCAATGTCAAATATACCTAAATTATAGCAAATTGGATACCAACTGTGGCCAATCTTATGCAAGTGCTTATAAAGATGAGCAAAAAAGGAACATGGTTCCTCTTAAAGAGTTCAACAACTCCATTATCAGCAGCATAATTTCTACAAAATATAGAGCTATAACTGATTGAAAACTATCTTCATCACATTAAAAGCTCTATGTTTCCATTTCTGCAGAGTTACCAAGAGACATTTCATGACCCAACTCCACAACTTTTTGCTTCTCCATCACTGAGTTTTAGTGACCATATGATCTAGTAGTATTCTATAGTCTCTCCTTGCACAATCTTAGACGCTAGACACTCATTTTTAAGAATATTGTAAATATATCGTGAATCAATTAGTATTAATCCAATAAATTAGATTGATTCTTTCCTGTTTTGGCACTTGTACATTCACTATTTGAATGTATAATAGCTTGAAGGAATAATTAAGCGAGTTTTCACTCAATTCTTCCATGTCAAATTTTTCTCAAATGATATTTGAGCATTGGTGAGAAAATGTTGATTGATATTGATAGCTTATAGGAGTAGAATGATATTGTATTGAATGTAATTGATTATGTGAAATTATTCTCAAAAAAAAAAAAAGGGTGATATTGTCTTTCCTTATTTAGCCTTAGGATTCATTGAGGAAGTACCCATTCTCATGAGTTGTATATTCATAAAGAAATACAAAGAAGCCTTTTCTTCTTCTTGACAATTATTCCAGGTGCACTTGGATATTCTTGATGAGAATCGATCTAGATTTTTTTTTCATTTTCCAAACTTTCCATGCTAAAGTCCAAAATCAATTTGGGATTTCTATTCACATGTTTGTAGTGATCATGTGCCAGAATATTTATCTTCTCCATTTTAGTGGCTTTACGAACTCTCATGAGATCATTTATCAAACATTTTATCCTTAATTCTTTATACAGCTCAACAAAGTGGTACAATGAGAAGAAGAATAGGCATCTTATTGAGACTGCTCGCATCCTATTCATACAATCTCATGTTACATTACATTTTTGAAGATACAGTTCTCAAATCTTATTTTGTCTTACTAATCGCATAATTACCACAACTATCTTTAAATCAAATTCTACGCACTGTTTTTCTTCCCTATTCACTTTTGTTCTCTCTTCCACCTCATATGTTTGGAAGTGTGTGTTTGCTCAACAACTTTACTCCAAGAAAAGACAAGTCAGCCCCTAAGGGTGCAAAGGGTTAATTGGTGTTACTCACTTGAATTCCAGTGGTACCTTATGTATGTTGATGTCACCTTGTTGAAACTCAACCATACTTCACTCTCCTCTTCTGACAACCTAAGCAATTTTAGGTGTTACCAGCTCCATCTTTTAGGGATTCTGTCATCATCTCTCCTTCACCTTCTCTCACAATTCCACCATCTATAGTTCACCATCTGCAGTTCCGTCATCTACAAGTTCACCACTTTTTGACTTATCCTCGATGTGAGCATGCAACATCAGGTCCAGATGATTCACGTCCTGTATCAGATCCTTTGGCTACTATGGACTTCCTTCATAGTCGACTCTTTGCAATTTGGAGAGGTATTTGATCCACTCATCATCTCAATCCCCATTAAACTTGTTTGAGTTGTCATCATCTATCATCAGCCCATTATATCTTTGGCCCTGTTTGTCCTATGTTTTTAATCCCTAGGTCTATTGGTGAAACACTCTCTCATCCTGGATTGTGACTTGCTATTATTGAGGAGATATCTCCTTTACCCAATAATAGTACTTGAGAGCTTGTTTTTCTTCCGGGTAAACTTGCATTGATTGTTGGCAGGTTTATATAATCAAACTGTCCAGGTGGTCAAATTGATAGACTTAAGACTCGCCTTGGCACCAAAGCTTACATTCAGATATTCGGGTTTTGATTACAATGGTACTTTTTCACCTGTGCAAAGATTAAATATTTGTCTTTTTTCCATCCATGGTTGATATTTGTCATTGACCTCCATATTAGCTGGAACATTAAGAATGTGTTTCTCCATGATGATCTTGAGGATTGAGGTTTAAATAGAGCAACCACCCGACTTTGTCACTCAGGGGAATCCATTGACCTAGCTCACCTAGTGCATCAATCAGTTTCTGGTGTAAAACAGTCCCCTCTAGCCTGATTTGGTAAGTTTATCACAATTATGCAGGAGTTGGCATGGCTTTTGTGCAACTGATCATTCTGTGTTCTATAGGTATTCCACTCTAAAGTCTTTGAATCAACTTAGTGGGTTATGTTCATGATATAGTCATTATTGGCAATGATCAAGATGATATCACTGGATTGAAGCAATATCTCTTTCAGCACTTCCAAAATAGGATCTTTGTAGATTAAAGTATTTTCTAGGTATTGAGTTTGTCAGTCTAAGTCATATTGTCAATTCACAACAGAAATATACACCAGATATTCTTGAGGAGATAGGAATGGCTGGCAGTAGACCCATTCACGCTCCTATGGATCCAAATGCTAAGCTTCTACCAAGATAGGGGGAGCCCCTTAGTGATCCTGAAAGATATAGACGACTGGCTAGCATGTCGAACCATCTTATAGTGACTAGACCTGACTTTGTCAATCATGTAAGTGTTGCAAGTCAATTTATGGACTTTCCAAGTGCTAGTCATTAGAATGTAATTGTTCGTATTTCTTCTATATGAAAAAGGAATACCTTTTGAGGATCAAAGTCATGCTCAGATCATTGGATACATAGACGTGGATGGGCCATATCACCTTCTTATAGACAATCTACGTTTGGATAATATTTTGGTAGGAGGTAGTTTGATATTTTAGAAGAACAAGAAACAGAATGTAGTTTCTCAAGGTAGTGTGGAAATAAAATATCAGGCAATGGTTGGAGGCAACTTGCCAACTAGTTTGGATCAAACATTTGATCAGAGATATCAATCAAATGAATCAAGCTTCTCTTCATATTGTATCAGATATAGTTTTCTATACCAGCACTAAACACTTTCTCCTATAGAAGTTTCCTACTTTATTAGAGCATTTTAGCCCATGGTTATGGGGATTTTGGAAAATTTCAAACTGGTTCTGATTTGTTCTAGCCCATCACATACATCTATATGCAGTTTGATCGAATTAACTCTTCACACTACAGGTTCACCAGGTGACCATTCCCAAGCAGTTGATATTACTGTCTTGCTTACAACATGCTGTTCTAAGTTCCAAGATGACAAGATACAAAGACATAACAAAGGACAAGCAAAATAGAAGAATTGAAGAGGAAAAGATCAAAAACCTGGAATCATAACAAGAAGACTGCAAAATTTGCATAATGTTGATAGGAACCCATCAATGTCCTTGGGCATCCTTGAGCCTGCAGATAATGTTGTTGCAATTCAATATTTTACCAGAGAAAACCATATTAAAACTGGAGTGGGATATCTTAAATCTGGTTGCTTCTTGATACAGCAGCATGCATGACCTCTCAAATTCAGACAAAGAGGCTTCACAACAGATGCAAAAGACATGTTAATTTGAGTATTTGATCAGGTCTCGAGTCAAAAATATACGGGTCAAACATGAAAAGATCTTGGAGAACTCAGGTAAATGGAAACAGCAATATGTGCTCTACACAATTATTACACCTTGTTACTGCTCTGACACTGAGAACTTTGCCTTCTCTTTTCCTCTTTATTTTCTTGTCATCATCATATGCACAAATATTATCTCCAACAGTTCAAAAGGAAAACCTATATCCCATTCTCTAACAACTCAAAAGCTCATATACAAAGGCCAGATTTGCGGAGCATCTCCAAAACCTCTAAGCTGCACACACCATTTGGTGCAAGTAATTTTTTTTTAAAGTTGTAAAATGTGAATAGAGGAACCAAGCACTTCACCCATCCTCCCAGAAGAGGAAATCATGTCATTTTTAACTGAATGAGCAGAATGCGATTTTTCCATAATCTTGACTTCATAGTTGTTCTCAATAAGAAACTAAGATGCTTAATTATCCATTGCTGATGTTATGATAGTAAGCTTTCTACTAATGTTGAAGCAAGTGAGAATGAAACTGTGTTACCTTTTATATTAATTACTTAGTCACCTATTATATGTATCATACTGGATATTCCAGGCAATGGTGATATAAACTTCCTCAGACTCAAGAGAGGAACTTTACTCCAAAATCGGTTTCAAAAAGTTACTGTAAGTGACACATTTACAGGATAGGGAGAGGAACAGAGAAAGTTTTGAAAGAAATCATCCAGCTCGATTTACTCTTGTGCAGTACAAATCTACAACTTCCAGTCTACTACGTATATGCACCACCAATATGCATCGAGCCATCTGGAGAATAATTCATAGACAAACCTTCCAATAAGTCAACATTATGCAAGCACCTCAATGCTGAATCTACAAGTCCATCTGAGTGAGAAACTAAACCAGCCATCAATGCAACCTAAGAGACCAAAAACAGGAAAGATTCATCTGAATTAACAGCAGCGCAAAATAAGAATAAAGAAAGAACTAACATTACCTCTGCAGTTTCCAAGTAGAGGTTTAACTGTTTCAGATGAGATGGGATAGATGGTATTGTAACTTCACTGCATGCTATACAAGATTTGACAAAAATGACATCACTAGTGTCATTCCGTGTAGCTTTAACCACCAGTAAATTGCTGGAATGAATGATCATTTCCTGAAAGAAGCAGAAGATAAATCTTACAGCCAGTACAATCTTGATACTGATAAATACAAAGTTACCCTTCTCAAAAAGAGAAGCAGAAGATTCCAGAGCTGTCACTGATCAACAAGGACTACTTGGAGCAATAATCAGTTTCAAAAGATCTAAACCGAGCTCAAAACTCTCTACTATGTCCAAATTCTACACCATGCTACCTTAAAAGGCAGCCAAGGGGGGCTTATAGCACTGTTAAAAGGAAACAACAAGAAAACCTACTACCTCAGTCCCAAGTTAGTATCAGCTATATGAATCCTCATATAAATGACGTTCCTTTCGACCCGTTACAGTTCAATATTCAATAATTTTGGTTTTGGAACACTAGAAATTCTTTATACTTTTTTACTCCCTTACAAAATTATAAGAATCCATGAATCAAAGTACCTAAATCAGCATATCAATATGACTAAGCCTTAATCTTAAGTCTTAACTACTCCCTTTCTTCCATTTTATATAATACTCTTTCCTTTTTAGTATGTTCCAAGAAGAATTGACACTTTTCTGTAATTGTAAACTTTTTAACTTTAAAATTCCTGTTTTACCTAAATGAAATGTTCTTAAAACCACATAAATGTCGTGGCATGTTTACATGCTTAAGTTGTACAAGTCTTTCTTTCTTCTTAAACTTTGTGCCAAGTCAAACACCGCATATAAACTAACGGAAGTAGTTGATATCACCTATATGGATATTTTCGTTCTACTGTGTTCTAATTTTTGCTAAATCTACAAGGGATTCCAAGAAATTGTAGGTTTTCTGAGACAACCTTCTATCACGTATGTCTATTTTAAGTCCCTTTTAACACAGAATGGTGCAAGTAATGTTAGAAAGCAAAGGGCCTTTTTAACTTGCTTTATAAATAAAGAACCTTCAACATTGTGTTCATTTTTGTGGGAAAAAATAAGAGTCATTTTGCATGGATCAACTCATCAAATTTACATTTGTTACAAGTCATGCAGTGCAATATAGAGGATCATTTTTCTTTTTTTCTGGGTTAAAATAAAGTATTTATTAATATTAGACAAAGTTGGTGTTGTCTAGTACAAATATTTACACAATTCAAGTAAATATTAAGCTTCCTAAAGTCCAACCGATATTTATACAAGTTGCAAATTCTTGTTTACACCAAAAATATAGTTTAGATAAAAGAGAACTCTTAATATGCAACACAGGGTTGTATTCCTTTCAAAAGTTATTCGTTAACTTTACCCTTTATCTTTCCATGGAAATTAAGAAACAAATTTGTTAATTTGCAAAAGTCCATGTTGCTTTGACCCAAAATAAACACTCTTCTGGCAAAAAATTAATTCAATGTGAATGACCTTCATTATCTTGCAAGAAAATTATTCTGCTTATCCCCCATGTCTGTAAAGGTTACAAGAGTTCACCATACTATCAAAGTTAAGCCAATAACAGGAAACTTTTGTTTACGTATTAAAGAATTTATTATGTTCACTGCAGGATGACTATAGAGAAGCTTTTCTTGACTTACCTTTTCATCAAAAATTAAATAAATAAACGGATAAGCTTTTCATTGCATATCTTATGGTTAAATTGTTCCTACCAATAATCAAAGATTTAGAAAGGACCCTAATAGAATATCAGCTATTTGAGACTCCAGCTTTCTGGACATATCTGTTTCCTGTGCACTGCACTTCTCCTAATAGTAGTACTGCTTTAGCTGCAGTATTATAAGTTTGATATTTTCTTTGGCAAAATATTACTCCTTCAATTCCCCAACACTAATCTAAATTCACCTTGACATGCATATCATGAGTGTTAGTTGAAACAATTGATTGTAGGTAAAAATTTGGACAGTCAAGATGAATATTTCCTAACATCCTTTCATGTTTCTATGAAGGAAGACTTCATAGCTTTGTGAGAAAATACTCCACCATGCCAGAGCATTTCCAAACGATCACCATTACATGCACCACATCCAGCAATAGGCACACCAATATGTGCGCACACACACTCAATGAGGAGAGGAAGAACAGTAAAGGTCTTTCAGGTAATCTGGAAAGAATAGTTCTAAAGACATAAGTAACATCATACCACCACTGACTGGGACAAACAGAACTGAGGAGCAAGAAGCAAGAGTCGAGGATATTGTAAACCTCTAAAAAATGACATCACATTCATATGACAGAAACATAAAAAAGAAATCACATAACCAAAACCAACCCCTATGCATAATTCGTGGAAGCAGAGAATAAGCAAGATTTTCAGTAATCCATTCAGGATATCTTTGCTTATTTTGGAGAACATTAACCTTGACTTCACTCATGCTTCCAAAAGCTCCACGGCACTGAACCAAAAAAGCTAAGTGGCGTTCAACTTCAGAACCATAATCAACCTGAATATTATGATCAAGAAATGTATCAGAACAGGTAAAGCTGTTTTGTACTTCACATATCTTGACCTAACTGCAACAAAAGAAATATTATTTGCAAGCAATATTTCATTACCATGTGTATAAAACGAGAAACTAAATGTGCTGAATGGTTGTTCTCCTTTTCCTTAATAGTTGAGAGATCTATGCTATCATGCAAGGACCTTGAAACTTCGAAAAGGAATTGAATGGTTGTAGGATCTCGAACATAAGAATTCCTAACAGAGAAAAGAAGATAAATGATGATTATATTTCCATCAGAGAAACTGACAATTTGTTTTCATTTTCCAAAAAGATATCTTCCCAAGAGAACCATCAGTCACCTTTGCAGCAAATTCAACATCAACTAAGTTCAATAGAAAGATTTTAAGGCCAACAATGTTGTATGGGGGTGAATGTTGGGCCTCTAAAGCATATGCCCACGAGATCAGCGTCGCAGATATGCAAATATTAAGATGGACGTGTGATCATACAAGATTAGATAAGATCAGAAATTATCACATCCATGAGTAGGTGCAGAGAATAAAATGAGAGAATGTCGCTTCAGCTAATTTGGTAATATGTTAGGTAGGCTTGCCTCTAAATACACCAGCTCTTAGAAGTCAAAACATGATGATTGAATGTGCTAAAAGAGGAAGAGGTAGATCTAAAATCACATGGAAAAAAGTTAACTTAAGAGATTTAGAATGTCTCGGAATTCAGAGAGATCTAGCACAAGATAGAAAACAAAGGAAATTGAGAATTTGTATAAGTGATGTCAACTAAGAGACTCTTAGTATTTTAGGATATAAACACTAGAGCATATTAGAGAACCCCTCAAATAATACTTTAGTGTGGGTATTGAAATTTTATGGACCAAAATTAGAGCAATTATGATAATGAAGATTCATACAGATGACCAAACTAGCTTGGGATTGAGGCGTGGTTTTTGTCATTATACTTTAATTTCTCGACAACAATAAGGAGGATGCAGTTTATTAATAGGTGAAATGGCAATGAACTTCCCCATCTGAGGGATCATAATTTTGTGTAGTCATCATAAACATTCTAAAGAGTCAGTATACTGTTTACGTAGTAAATACAAATACATACAGGTGACTACAACAAAGAGAGAGCTGCAGCTTTGTATGTTAGTATAAATGCTAAGTGTACTTTCCGTAAAGTAGAGGTAAGGGCATCAAAAGTCATACTTTATCGTTTTGACAAATCCTCCAAGTCTCTAATCCCAAGATTTTGACCTAAAGGTCCTTCTAACCTTTAAGAAACCCTTTTCTGGTGGACTTAATCTGCCGGAATCCTTCCATCTCTCTTTCCCACCTCTTATTTCTTCTACCCTCTTCATGGATAATAGGATTTATTTCAGATTAGGGGGGAAATCCTACGATCTGACTGAAACCAAATCTTCTTTTGATATCAGGTACGAATGGGTGAAGTATAGAGCTTTATATGCGAAGAATGAAGATTAGTAGGGGCACACTCTTGTGGCTTTGTAACAGGTTTAAGGAAGCCTTAGCCATTAAAGGAAAGTCTTTTAAGACTTGGAAATGCAAAGATATTTCCATCAACATTTATTGCGTCTTAAAGTTCAACAAATTTGGTAGGTTTATCTCTATTATCTCAGTTAGTGGTCATGATAGATCAGTGATCATTTTACCATAAAACTTCTTTTATGAGGGGTGGCCCTTAAATATACAATTTTATTTCTAAAAAATCCAGTCTACAAGAGTCAAACACAGAGAAAGGAGGTCTCAGTTCATTAGACTCAGGGGAGAAGAAAGCTACAAAGAAATACTACAAAGAAAGAAATGGTGCAATGGAGACCAAAGTCAGACATTGGCATCGTCTTCGGGAGGCAACAGGGGTCCTCTGAATAGAAGTCTGGTTAGCAGATTCCCCGACTGTGACAAATTACCCACCAGAACTGAAGTAAGAAGCTGCACTCAACATGCCTGGAGGGGTATACAGTTCATGATCTGCAGATCTATGACATGAACAGAACCCATTTTCTTTTTGAGTTCCAGTCGAGACGAGATGCAGAGCACATTTTTCTAGGCGACTGGAGATGGAAGAATCGCCCTCTACTCTTAGAATGGTGGAAGCTGACAGCCAGAGCCATCCATGTGGATATCATCTTTGATTAGTTTTGGGTTTGATTTCTAGGACTCCCCCTACAACTATGGAATGATAAGGCGATGAAGCAAATCGAAGACCTATGTGGTGGGTGGCTTGAGAGGGAGGAAGAAACACAACTGAAGAACCATTTGAGATGGGCTTGACTTCGAGTTATGGGGCCAAGAGAGAAAATCCCTTCCAGCGTCAAGATCAATGATGGTGACCTTATTTTTACTCTTCCAGTTTGGATTGAAGCTACGGCGAGATACAGGAAGAAGGAAGAAGATGGGCTCTGATCAAGAAGTCAGTACGATGAAGGGAAAAGGGAAAGCTACAGCAAACCCTAGTCTACAACTGATTGAGACAGAAGAGAGATTTAGGGATAAAATTTCAAATTTTTATCTAGGGAGTATACAGAAGACAGCTGTTCCCAGTACTTCATTGCTCATTTCTAAGAAGTCACATGGATACTGTAAGGCATGTGGTTCCACATGTTAAGGAGGTGGACTCAGGAGAAGCTGAGAGTTTAAAAGGTTTTTGAGTCGGGGGGAAATATTTTGGGCTTCCTCAGGCCCAAACTTCTAAAAGCCCAAATTGCGACTTCATTAAAGGAATAAGCCCAGATCCCCTTCTAATATCTCCTCAAGAAGAACAAATCCATGTTCTGACTTCGCCAAATTCATTTACAGAAACAGAGTTGGAAAATATGATGAGAATGGAGACAAATCTTATATGATGAGAATGGAGACAAATCTTCAACGGTGAGCCAAATTTGCAGCAAAGATCTAACAAATACTGACATACAATCCATTGAGGCAGGAGATGAAGCCTACTAAAATTCTGTTATGGGGAAGGATAATGATTCGACTAAAAGAGGATGGAGAAGATCCAGATGGGGAAGAGGAGGCAAGGGAGGAGAATGAAGCATGCCAGATAACGAATTATGACGAACCTCTTCCTCTTCAAATAAACGATTGCCTTTCGGAACAAGAAATTGAAGACAGGGCCTCTCTTTGGGTCCAATCAAATGTGCTCAAACTTAGCCAATATTTGGGGCGGCCTTCGAAGGCAGTGATAAAGTGGCCTTTGATCTTTTTCTGAGAATTGACCCACAAGGGGTGTGGGGGTTTGGGGGGGGGGGGGGGGGGACTTAAAACAAAAGGAGGCATTT
>JBCEWC010010538.1:0-17545 GCA_038996855.1 Solanum aculeatissimum | reverse complement strand
TCTTATATTTATGACATATATTATTTGCTACAGGGGTATGATGTTCTATTTTAATTGATAAAATGAAATTAAGAAAACAATTATTTTCTTACATTTTTATTAGTTAATGTAACTTTTTTTTAAATAACAAAAGAATTCTTTAAAAATAATATTTTAATTAGTAATACAATATATTTAGAATATATATATATATATATATATATATTCATTTAAAGAAGGGCATTTCTAACCCATTTGGTAACAATAAGGGCATTTTTTACTAAAGTATCATTGACAAAGACATTTTTGGACCAAAGTATAAATCAAGGGCATTTTTGACCCTTTTCCATTAGTATCAGGGCATTTTTGACCCTTTTCCATTAGTATCAGGGCATTTTTAACCCTTTTCCATTAGTATTAGGGTATTTTTTACTCTTTTTCATTAGTATCAGGGCATTTCTGACCCATTTCTAATAGTACAAAACATAAATGGCCCAAAATATAAAAGAATGAAATTTTTACTTATTTTTGATAGTACAAGGATATTTTTAACATTTTACCCCTTTTTTATATAACTTATAAATTAAAAATGATAAGTTAGGGATCCCCTACTTCTTGCATTTGTCTTTTCTCTTTTTATACTTTTTTAACTTTTAAAATATTTTTTTATATTACCTTAAACACTTTAAAAAATTTAAAAGTACTTGAAAAAGAAAAATTCCATCCAAACATCCACTATTTTCCCTTTCCCATGAAACCCAAACCCGTGTATGAAAGAATAATTTTGTGAAACATTATTATTACCGTAATGGCCATCATAAATGTAGGATAAAAAACATAGATTGCTCAGTCAGAGGAGAAGCAAATTAACTTCCTCTTATCTGGCTTGCATAATAATCTCTTCCTAAATTGGAAACGTGGAGAGACCAAAACTTTGATCAGATGGCTCCGTCTCCTTCAATCTCCAATCTGCAAGGTAAACATTTTTATGCAAAGGAACTTAAATTGGATCAAAGATTCCTTTTTTGTGTGATTTTTCTGGGGTTTCTAATATTTGATCATCTTTTGGTGTTTTCCCATTGTTGTATTTGCTCCGTTTTATATATATATATACTTCCCATCATCAAGTTTTATTATTGAATGGTGAAAATCATGGCTGTCAATTCGGTATATTTCTATTGATGGTTTAACAACTGATAGTACATGGTTCAATTACAATGATACAACCTAACAAGAATGGGAGAGTCCAAGATTATATAAGCCCATGTCACCTCCCCATTAAAACAATGTGGGACTTGGATCATAACATCAAACTAGTTGTGATCAGATATGTGAATCCTCAATACTCATTTGGACCCTCATGGTTTTGATTCTTGAAAACACAATTTGTTTATATTGTATTATTGGCTGAATTTTTGCATCATGGAGTTGCCATGCAAACCTAAAAGAAATATCTAGGTGGCCCTTTTTATACGGAATACTGTTGAACAAAATAGGAAATGCCTAAAGAATTTTTTTTCTTTCTACTTATGTGTAGATGACCTTATGGGAATTGGATAGGCCACTGTGACTTGAGAGTTCTGATTAATGTAGCTTCCAATCGTTTTATTCATTTTTAACTCCTAAAGTAAGAAAATATCAGCACTATATGCGAGACAAGGCAATAAAAAGGATGTCTTTTGCTATTTGATAATGTATTTAAGTTTTGACTTGGTCAATCTTTAGACATAAATAATATTGAAATTTTGTACAGTAGTTCAATAGCAGTTAATGGACGTCAATCACTGATGCTATAGTTTTGATGACCTTTCATTTATTCATGATGCTGCAGTGTTGTGATTTTTGCAGGAGTTTTAATAACAGTTAATGAATCAAGGATGCTGTAGTTTAGCTATCCTTGTAACTATCTGAATTCCATTGACTATGCCGGAGTGATGCCGATCTTTTCTCTTTATCATCCTTCCTTTCTTTTTTTTTTCCATAGGGACTCGGCAGAAGCGTGTGACAGTACATAACAGTCATGGTGAGGAACTGGTGGGCGTGCTACATGAAACAAATTCCCTGGAGCTTGTAATTATCTGCCATGGTTTCAAATCATCAAAGGTTTGTCACAATAATTTGAACATGTAAGAATTACAGCTTCTATTTATGTGGCTTATTGTTATAATCATTTGTCTGATTTTTGCTGACATGTTGTTCCGGGTCGATATTACTTATTCTTTTTAATGAGTAGTAGATATTCTTATACAAAATATGGTTTATTGCTTTTGCTATGCAGGAACATGCAAGCTTTAGCTTGAATTTGGTATTAAATTCTTTTACGAACTTCTTTTTGCTATAACTGAGTGTAGCGGAAGTTGTGCTGAAAGAAACATTCTCTTGCTTCTATATCTATCCTCCCCTCCCCCCAACCCAGCTACCACACCCAAGAAAAAACAATGGAAGGTATTTTTACGATTTTTGCACCACCTGTAGGCATTTTGAATAAGAACTAAATGGCTGTCTTCGACGTCTGAATACTTTCATCATAACTTCCGTTCTTCCTTGAAGAACAAATGAATTGTGTCCTAGGAAATATATGGTGTATCAGTGCATCTACATGTCCTTGTATAGGCCACTACTCTTATTGGCTGCTACATTATGTTTTAGTATTGTTGAATTTGGTTTGCTGACGTGCTTCCTTTTATCTAAAAAGATATTCTTATTGCTTATTTACTAAGATGAAAATTCATTTAGGGAATTGGACTGTTGATCATTGTTCTGGGTAACCTGGTATTTGGGTTGCACCCAGGGAGGCCAATTAGGCTATCTGCTATTGTTCAGCATGTTGATACAATTATCAGTGGATTGTCTATGGTTATTTTAGATACTTATAGTGTCTTAAGCTAGTATGAACCCATTGACAGCTAGCCACGATCTTATATTACTTTCGTTGATATGTATATCTATTTGGTTGCTTGTGTGTTTATTGGCTTGTCAAATATTGGAAACATGTTATGTTTTGGGAACTGATTACATTTTGTACTTCTAACTATGTGCTAAGGGTATTTTCTAAATTCATCACGCCCCAATGTCCAACCCGGGATACTACACACCCTGATGTCCATCCTAAGGTATCGCCTAAGTTCCTCACATCCTAATATCCAACCAATGGTATTGCCTGCCCTGATATCCAGCCAAAGGTACTACCTGAGTCTAGTCAAGGGATAGTCTGAGGGCCTAGTCTTGACCAGGGTACTTACTGAGTCATATTCGTGGTTCGGATTCGGGTTCTGTGTTTCTCTCCTACCATCAGAGTTGGGTTACTAGTTCAAATTCAGTTGGGTGGTTGAGGGTTTTGCTATCAGTTATTGATCCTTGTATCCCTACACCTATACACATATGCTATACCTAGGATGATTCTTGTTAATTTTCACTTATGTTATGATTATACCTTATTAGAGGCTAAATGTAAGCCTAGACCCTGTTATTGATACATATGTTCATATCGATACTTAATTACTTGAGTGGGTAGTCTGGTACTAGTGTTATATAGTATTTGAGAAGTTGGTTGTCAGTGATACTCCTGGCTATACCTTATGACCTTGTGGTTATGATTCCACTGTTGTGATTTTGTTGATGTACTATTTTCCTTATTCTCTAGTGACTGAATTGGGATCCTGATTGTGAGATGAATGTTATACCCAGGGTTTTAGTTGGATTGTCTATTATTGGTTGGGATACTTGTAACATATAACAGTTAGGCTGCCTACCATTTTATCTTGGGAACTTGTTATAGTTGTTAGGTGGCTTATATAGACTGAATATTTTGCTTTCTACTTTATTATGTGATTCAGTCCAGCAACATCCAACTCTTTGGCTGTTCAACTGTTTTTATCTCCAATATACAATTTGTGGACATTGATTATGATTGACTAATAATAATCTTCTTTATTAATTTTGCTTTAACTTCAGGATCGGATCCCCATGGTGAATCTTGCTTCTGCTTTTGAGAAAGAAGGAATCAGTGCCTTCCGCTTTGACTTTGCTGGAAATGGGTATGTTCAAATACTAAAGCTGTTCAAACACAAAAGCCAATATAGGAACCTCTAGGTTAGCAAATAAATGGAAAGGGAGGGCTGCTTCCAGTGTTCTTCTCGTACTCTTGAACTGTCAACTTAGATTTGCTCAATGTAGAAATGGTTATTGAATTCTCTCCTTTCTGGAAAGCTGAGGAAAATCTTCTAGGAGTGCCTGTTCTTATAAACGTGCAAATTCTTTAGGTTATGGGGAGAACTAAACACATATGCATCTGGATTGCTGCTGCATTAGCATATTGACCAATAGTACATTTATTTAGCTTCGATATGTTGTTTCATTCTCTTCTTCTTTTTTTTTCCCTTTTCACTTGCAAATATTTGGAGCTCCTTGCATACTTGTCTTATATTATATTGTTTCATATACACTATTGATCTAGAAGTAGCTGTAGTTGATTCTTTTGACTTTAATCGACAAGTTGCTCCTTCCAACTTGTTAAATTGGAATCTTACCTATAGGGTGCTTTCAGATGGGTCTTTATTTCAAGTATTCTCAGGATTAAATTGACTTACATTTCTCATAGCATTATGTTCTCTATATAGAGATGATAAATTTCCAATTTCTAAATATTATGAACACAGGAAAAAATAATTGAAATGAACTACTGAAACTCATTTTATTTTTGGTGTCAGTGAAAGTGAAGGTTCCTTTCAGTATGGTAACTACCGCAGAGAAGCTGATGATCTTCGTGCCATAGTCGAACACTTCCGTGAGGCAGAGCGTTTCATAGCAGCAATAGTTGGTCATAGCAAAGGTATAGCCTTTGAAAGCCAACTTATGTCTGATCTTGGTAGCTACACTTTTTTTCTCTTTTCCTCTCCCGTTCCTAGTTCTCTTGCTAGCGGTGTGAATGGTGGTATTTGGAGGACGATAGTACCAGCATACTGGAACAGCATGTGCAGTTCAACTAACATGAGATTCTGGGACTAGTAGCAATGCTATTGCTTCGCTGCTGTTTGGTTCAAGTCATTGAGAGATAGAAGTTTTCTTGTCATTACTGCTTATTCATTGAGAGGATAGAAGCTTTCTTGTCATTACTGCTTATCATGCTTGAAGTTTTCACAGATGAATTTCACATTTTTCCCTTGCGATTTTCTTAAATCTGCTGCCCTGTTTTTTTAAGGGTTTAGGGAGAGGGTATAAGTTATTTTACAGTGCATGAGGACTAAATGAATACCCTTTCTTTGTTAGTAGGTTAGTTTTTCTCATTAGGTCATCAATATTTTCCAGGATCGGGATTCGTAAATATGTTAATTGATTCTTGATCTGTATCTTCTATTTTTGGGTGTGTGTGTTATGTCTATGTGACCCCACCCCCCACCCCCACCCCCACCAATAAATTATCTGTGGTTCTTTTAATGGCTCAGTACCTGAGGGATTATTACCAGTATCTTTTGCAAGCATCGGTTTAATTTGAAAAGTTTGTATTCAAGCTCTAACTTTTCAGTATTGTTGTTACATTATGAGCTTTTTAAACACTGAAGAAGGATTTCCTATATAACTAAATAGTTCTCTGATAGAATCAAATTATGCTTGCTGATTTAGGCATTTAGCACGCTTGAGTTTACTTTTATGTTTATTTTAAATTTAACTTTGACAAATAACAGTAAATGTTGAAAACCTTCATGTTTTACCCCAGCATTGTATGGTCCTGCTAACCATTGATGTCTATGATGATATTTTCTCTTGTCCATATTCTACTTAATTTCTTATCGGTAAGCATGCAGAAATACTTTCAGTTGTCATGATAGTGATGTATTGATCTCTAGGGAGTCAGGCCACAGTCAAATTAACAAGGAAAGATAGTATCTTCTTGTGCTATAGTTTGTCTCGTATCCACTCTTCATATGATATAGTATCTTCTTGTGCTATAGTTTGCCTTGTATCCACTCTTTATAAAATCAACACATCTGCAGCTCAATTAAGTTTTAATAACTATCTCCAGCTTATTTCTCTGCAAATTGTATCACTGGTAAAGTTCCCCCTAAAAGTGTTTTTTTTTTTTTTTGTTATAAATTACCCAGGAGGAAATGTCGTGCTCTTGTATGCTTCGAACTACAAGGATGTACAAACTGTCATCAATATGTCTGGCCGCTTCAATCTTGAGAGAGGGATAGAGGGTCGCTTGGGCAAAGACTTCAAAGGAAAGATAAAGCATGATGGTTTTATTGATGTTAAAAATAGAAAAGGTATGCTCAATAGCCTTCTTTTCCTTTTGTGCTTTATAATCGACATATTTCTGTCCCATTTTGTGTTGGATGTTCTTTGGTCTGGATCATTGGATATTTCACAATTCTATGCAGTTGAGTGGATGATTATAAATGATATCCCTTAGGGTGGTAGCGGACATGGTTAGATAACTTGGTGTGGCTAGTTTAGCTGATGGAAATCACTTCATACAGTTCAATGGGCTATAAACGTGAGGTACAACACAAGCGTAGTTGATGAGAATGACGTAATGATGCTTCAAATAGATAAGTCGCAATGATTACAAGTCTGGAACTAAAAACGTTTGAAACAGAGGGAGTATCTCAAAATAAAAATTTTAAATATGTGCAAATACAAGAGGCAAACACCTTAGTATAATGAAGAATCGCACTCTAGTCGCCAAGTGGGTTTGCTTCAACATAGTGTTATAGTTCAAGCCTATGCCCCTACATTTATTTCAGACATTGCTCTGCATCACCTATCGTGAAAATGTCGCTTCATTTTTACACATAATTATTTGATCCTATATTAAAATGATGCCTGATGATCTTTAGCTTTCTTTCCCAAGGAATATACACATTCTTGCAGCAACTCCTTGCTTCTTTTTTTATTTTTATGTTATTGAAGTTTATGCATTTTCGATTTAACTAGAATTTGAACTTTGTGATTCACTTTAAAAAGTTATTTGTAATTCATATTTATTGTTAGGCTCCACAAAATAACTTTCAAAAGGAGCGTGTTTTGGTAGAAAAAAGGAAGAGCTTATTTTGAAGCTTTATTATGAAACAGAGAAACAGCAAAACCCTTTTGCCTAAATAATGAGTCACCATTAATATCAACACATCTGAGATTGCCAAATGCTCAGGGAGTTCCTCTTAATGTCTGGTATTGTCCAATTCACCCCTTCCCATGCTAGTGGGTTGTGCCATAGTTCTGCCTTAGACCTTGTCAAAACCGTGTGCAAAATTCTGGGTTCGTCACTGCACGAAAAGAGGCATAAAGAAGATACTCTAGGTAAACATTGTGCTGTTGATCCTCTGCAATTGTGGTTGCTTCCTCCTCTGTTCTTAGGCTGAGACTGATCAGTTCTGTTTTCTATTCTGATACTCCTTACCAAAATTATCTTAGCACACGACTGCATATACCACACCTGTGGGAGGAAAACAATGAGAAAATCTAATTTAACATACCCCCGAAAGATATGGTAATTCAAATCCCTACTTTCTTGATGGATTAATTCAAATCCATACTTTCTTGATGGATTTTAAGATTGCCTTCAGATATTAGTCCTCCGCACTGCGATCTCTTGCTATTTGCAGGAAGGTTCGAGTATCGTGTCACTGAGGAAAGTTTGATGGACCGTCTAACAACTGATACTCGTGGAGCATGTCAAAGTATCCCCAATAGCTGCAGGTCAGGAATCGATTATTATCAAGTGATTCTCAAGTATTCACGTCATATCTCACTGTATGATACGACCTTTTTAACAGTTGGGCACTAATTTATTTTCTGTGCCCATTGTGCACCTCAGTATGAGGCTACTTTTGCTTGTGAATGGCTATTTGTTCATCAACTGTGTATTAAACCTGCTGGGTCAATATAATAGGGTGCTGACAGTCCATGGTTCAATGGACGAAATGGTGCCAGTCGAAGATGCTATGGAATTTGCCAAGAATGTGCCAAATCATAAATTACAAATTATTGAAGGAGCTGATCATGAATTCACTTTGCATCAAGATGAGTTGTCTTCAGTTGTGGTGGCTTTTGTGAAAGTGGGTTTGGGTGGAGATTACATGGCTATGTCATCTCAGTCATGCAAAAGAACAAGTCGATATATACATTCACGATTTTGATCCTGTATCCTTACAAGTTGACTATTTACCAACAACAAGAAGTAGACACCAAAACAGCTTGTAACTTTGTCAATCAGCATAGCCACTGTTGTTATCTTATCAATTACCACTAATTAAATGAAGTATTTGAAGGACCAAATGCCGAAACTTGGGGCATCGCTTGAAATTTATAGGTACTGGAGAAGGTGGGGAAGACAACAAGAAAAAGATATTGTAATTGTAATGGGAGTTGTTTCCTTTCCTATTTTTGCTGGGAAGAGCCATCTTAAGACATTCTTTTAACTTCTGTACAGTTTTATATCAAAAACATGATGAACATTGATTTATACGAGTGAAATGTTGAAATTATTTTTGGTTCATTTTCTGGGGTTGTCATTTGGTAGAGTATATTAGCAAAAATAATGCATGCATTAATCTGGTGTATCAGTAGTACCTTGTATGATACATTTTTTCATCTTGTCTATAACAAACTATATTGTATATTTAGGTGTGCATTATTAATACCATGGATTTCTAGGTATTAGTAATGCAATAATTTTAATGCATGCATTAACATGATTAAAGACCCAATTACCTCTCAAAATCTTTTCTACCATAATGGTGGAGGATAATCGTTGTAACTAAGTTTTTTAATGTAATTCATGCTATTTTTAATGCATCAAACAAAACAATGCATAAAAATATTCCATGTATAATTAATGCAAATATTATTAATACACTTTATTTGACATTATTCTTACACACTCTCCCAAACGACCCCCCAAGTCTGAGAGTTGCACAGATTATACCTAAGTTCTGCCGTACTACTTGCTTTATTACCAGCCATCAATACAAGCAAAGACATCATAAGAGACGTCCTAATTATCTCAAGAGTGGAATCATTTTCAACAAAGTTGCATAATCTTTAAATTCACTACTTGAGCATTATGACTTTAGAAGCCAATACAATCATTAACGTAATACAGTGTATACAGACCTTTTAGGAAACCTCCCCAGTCACTACGCAAGCAAAAATTCATCTTTCAAAATGAGGAGGATATCAGAGAACAGGTCTATGTAGCCAAAACTCAACTGACAAGTAACTCATATAAAAGTTCCAGGCTTGAAACAGGTCACAACTACGTCAAGTATTTCCTCCAACAAAATTGACATCCACAACCTTCACAAGCTTTTGAATAAAGTTTTACAACATAAAAATGTGCAAGGCATTGTAAAAATACTATTGCTCCTATTTAAAATGACAAACAAGAACTCCCTGTCTTGAGTCTCTATAGCTTGTCTAAGTGATTTATGCTGCAAGAGTCTTTGGCTTCACCCCAATTTTTTTCCAGGAAACACTAGGCATTATCTGCTTTGTATCGACACGATCCTTATAGTGAATAGCAAAGTTCAATAGTGAGTCAAGAAGAGATTCAGAAAGAAGGTGAGGTTGTAGTCCCAGTTCAATTAGTTTAGTATGTTTGGCATTGTAGTAGTGTTCCTCTGCTTCTACTCTTGGATTGGGCACCGATATGGTCTTCACCTCAAGGCCAAGCTTTTTCCCTGCCTTGGTGACAAGGGCTGCAAGCTCATTTACTGAAAACTGCTCTGTGAATTGGTTGAAAACCCGGAACTCTCCTGGTTGTGCTGGATTGGCAATTGCAATCTCAACACATTGAACTGTATCTCTAATATCCAAATATCCTCTGGTCTGTACAACACAAAAAACAGATGTTAGAAAAGCCAGGAAAACTACAAAATGGCAAACGATTTATTGTCAGAGAGTAATTGGTCAAGACGCTCATAAATTAATACAAACAGTAAGCCGGACAGTGAACAAAATCAAGCCCCATCCAAAGGAAGGAAGCCACTCAAATTCACTCTTTATTATTTTCTAAAAGACCATACTGGCTCCTTCACACCATTTTTTTGCCGTCCCGATAATAGTGTTAGATGCACTATATGAGGTGAAATCATCCAATTCTCAATTACCCTTCATTCCAGCAACAATCTCCAACTTAACAAAAATTTACTTCCCATGAGTTTGACTAATTTGGTGCAATGAATTATTAATGCATAAAGGGAAGAAATATCAGCTTATATGCATCAGTTGGGGAGAATGCATGCAGAATACATCTACAGTCCAGTGTTTTAAGCATTTCCTATATAGAAGGTTTCTTAATCCCTTCCTGATTAAAAAAAAGTGTTTTTTTGTCCCAATCTCCATATTGAATGGTTACAGTCATAGCAATCGCCGAATGAGTTGCATTTTAACTCTCTTTAGATGAGGGCAGTTATGGATTATGTCACTGATTATTGAAGTTCACCCAGTTTATTGTCCCAAGAACAATTGTTTTTTGATATGCAACAATTGTTTTTTGATATGTTCGTCCGAAGAACAAATAACAAAAGCACAAGAGATAAATTCAATGTATATAGCTAGGAAAGAAGTTTCAGTTGAGGATCTCTGTATAGAGCTCAAGATCTCTTCAATAGAATTAGCAGTTCATTCATTAAAATGCAGTACCACATGGAACGAGAGGAAGTTCATACCTGCCCTCCTTTACCATACACTGTAAGTGGATGTCCAACAGCAGCCTGAACACAGAACCGATTTAATGCAGTTCCAAATACACCATCATAATCAAGTCTGTTAACTAGCTCCTCATGCATTGCAGTTTCATCAGTCCTCACCCCATATACAACTCCCTGGTTCAGATCGGTAGCTCTGATTCCCCACGCTTTGCAAGTAAAGGCTATGTTGTGGGAATCATGGACTTTACTCAAATGATAGAAAGAACTTGCTTGTTTGGGATAAGGAAGCGTATCTGTTCTTCCATTATGAGTGATAGTTATATAACCTTCTTCAATATCTATATTAGGGGTCCCATATTCCCCCATTGTCCCAAGTTTGACCAAATGACACTCTTCCCTAAACTCCTTTATGGCAAATAGTACATTAAGTGTCCCTATCACATTATTATGTTGGGTAAAAACAGCTCTTGACCTATCAATCATTGAATAAGGGGCAGACCTCTGCTCTCCAAAATGGACAACAGCATCAGGTTCAAAGGATCTGAAGGCTTCTGCCAAGAACTCAAATTCACATATATCACCAACAAACAGTTGAATGTCTTTTCCTGTGAGAGATTTCCAACGCCTTATGCGGTTATGGATAGATGAGATGGGTGTTAGCGAATCAAGACCAAGCTGTTCGTCAAATAGGCGGCGGATAAGATTGTCAACAATGGCAACTTCATATCCCTTGTTGGATAGGTGGAGAGCAGTAGCCCAGCCGCAATAGCCATCACCACCAATGACCATGACCTTCTTCCTAGTGGAGGCTCCATCAGTGGTCTGCCGAGAGCCAGAGTCATTCTGGGTTTTGGCTTCTTGGCTTGTGGAAACAGCTGAAGCTCTGATCACACATTTTGCAGACCTTTTGCTTTGCAAGCTTAGCTTTTTCAAGGGTGAGAAAGAAATTCCCATCTTAAAAGATGTTGGAATAGGAGTAGAGCATTGGTTAATTAACTTGAAATGCCGCTTGTTGCTGGAAGAGACATATGAAGAACATGTGGTAGAAAGTAAATGTGCCATGATAGCCTCCTCGATATAAGCCTACTAACTTTCTTAAACCTGCAAAACTAAGGAAAAAAGAATCAGAGCAGAATGTAACTCCTATTCGATCTAGGAAATACAAAAAAAGAAAGCAAGAAAAATAAAAATAAACAGCAAAAGACAAGAAACTGAAAAACCAAAAAATAATAAAAATAAACAGCAAGTGTCAAGAAACTGAAAAACCAAAACATAATAAAAATAAACAGCATCTGTCCTCTTAGCATGAAAAATCATTCTGTTGTTAGATTTTAGATTTCTCTTTCTTTTTCTGTTAATGGGAATAGATTTCAATCAAAAAATAGAACTAAGGATATGATGGCTAATATCCTTTTACAACATTCTTCTTAAAAGAACTGGCCAAAGTGTAGGAAGAAAATTATTTTTTGACCCTAACTGTGCATTTGAAACTGGAGGGGGTATGGGCCCACCCCTCTACCCTTTCTCCCACTTAAATACCAGGCTTCGAATCAGTGGTAGGTTATGAACTCATGATGTGCGCCAAATTCACACATCCCCCCTGCATCCTTACCACTGAACCAAAATGGTTGGGGCAGTAAAAAGAAAATTATGAGAACAGAAATTTTTGGCGTAGCAAATATACTTGACAAAGAATGTATGACCATCCTTAGGGAAGGTGTTTTTATTACAGAATCAAAGTTGAAATAGAATACACCATGATAAATTGTAGGTATTGTTAGAAGGAATAAAGCATAAACGATGGATCCGCTGAGAGTCAAACCGGTATGAGAACAATATTAAAGGAAGCAGGTGGAAGATCTGAAAGGGCTTCCCTGCCAGTATGCCCAAAGTTTAAAGGTTTAAATAAATTGTCAGAATGGTGGTTCTGGAAATGTTGACACATAATTGTAAGATTGATAGTAGCAATCAAATTAGTTGATTTGTTCACTACACATCTAAGAACGCAACAATGACCATATCTCTTCAGAGGGGAGGTCATCTCCATCCTAGTTGTTGCGTGTTGCAGGTATCACAAGAAGATGCACACAGCGAATGACATTCAAAAACTTCGGCTGATGAAATATCAGTCTGGATCACTAATCAATAAGGCAAAGTTGCTTATTTGAAAGGATAATTAACACAAGTATTTGTTTGATCAAAGTCAAGATGACACTTCCACTACTAATTGAGCATTTCACTTATAACAGTTTTGTCAATCCTCAGCATGAATGTGCAACAGGACCAAGCAAAGCATCTTGATGTAATACAACTTCCTAGTGCAAATAGACTGGAAACATGAGTTGGTTTTACAACATTATAGCATAAATGATGTTTCAAAGAGATGGTTCAATGAAATTACCACCTTCTTTCAGTGCTTGAAATTATGATATGGTCAGTTAAACCATCCTAGGGATAACAATGCAATAGTTTCACTTTGAAGAAAGCCCCAAAATGGCAAGACTAAACAGTGGATTTCACGCTATGGAATGCTCAAAAACCAAAGACATTGTCAATACAGACATAAACTTCACTCCAGTAAGTCTAGTCCGGAAGTCCTCCAACGACAACAAAGCATATGCATCATACATATTGACACTATTTAGTCAAACCCCAAGTCCAGAACAAAATCAGTCCACCTCCTACCACATCAACATCCATTAGCATGCCAAAACTCTAGTTTTTAGGATTCAATTATAGTTACTCCAATAACTTATTCCAGTCAAGAAAGCATACAACAGTCTAAGCCAGTAGAACGAAATAGAACAGGAAATACTCAGTTGACTACAAAGGGTGACCAAAACAATGCAAAGAATCAACAATTTGTCACCAAAATTGAAGCAACTAGTAGAACTAAAAGGGTAAAGAATCAATTGTTGGAACTAAAAGTTACAGCAAATATTTCAAGAAAGCAACTTCAGAAGCTAAAAGGGTCACCTCGAGAAGAGAGGCGATGCTTGGTAGAGATAAAATCCTTAAAAGTGAATGAGAATGGTATCCTCAACTAAGATTTTCACTTATCTGGGCAAGCATCATAGCTTTGCCCAAATGGATATTCTTTACATCCCAAGATGGTTGACGACAAAATTACAACTTTGTCCTCCCTTAAACAGTTCCAATTCACTTCAAATTTGCAATTATATCTCTGTAATATGGCTTTTACTAGTATCATCATATCATATATCATATTATACTAAAGGTGAAAAATTATTTTGTCCTTCACTAAATTAAAATTTAATAAAATATTTAAGTAAATAATAATACTTTAATTACATCATGACAAATTTAAAGTCCAAAATAGGTGTATTTTAATTTTTTAGGTTATAACATTTTAAAATTTCGTAATTATTACTATATGTTAAAAACTCTTACATCTTTCCCTAATTATTGAGTTTTAGTTGTTGTCCCTTTTACCTTTCACTTTAATATTTTATTTATCACTAAGCATTTCACATGTTATCTTCTTATAAACTCTACAGTATCTATATTTGCATCTTTCTCTTAACATTTGCATTTTTTTCACACGTAAAGGAAGATATTTTAGAAGATCATTCCAAGAAATTTGTGAAAAAATTCAGGTACTAGATATATTTTTCCTTTGTTTCCTTGTTCCTAGCTTTTTCTATTTCTCAAACTTTAAAAATTATAATCAATTTTTATTGTTTGACATTATGAATTTATGATATTCATTTTAATTTTTAATTTTTCAGAGCAGCATCAACAAGAAGATAAGCTCAATTTATGATTTTGTTTTTGTTAATTTAATTGTCTTTATTGATTTTTCAAAAATATAGTGCAACTACCAATATTAAGTTTAAACCCTCTTTATCATGTTCAAGTAGCACATGTGCACTTAGAAAAATAATTTCTAAAAGAGTAAAAGTAAACATTGATTTCTCATGTAGGCAATAAAAAATATCATAAATTTAATTATTTTTTTTCCTCAACAAATAACTGTTGCTCTGACCTTCATTAGAAGTTTTGGCTCGAAAATGTAATTGTCTTATTATTATTTTGTTGTTATTTGTATTGACAGGGGTGTAACTAGAAGGTTGTTGAATGACACATAACAATTGATTTCTCACTTCTAATTCTCCATCATCTTCAGCTTCAGATGCATAATGTAGCATAATAATTGTTAGTTTATTTTTCCATATTTTTAGGTTTTAATTGCTACAAATTTTTCATTTTTTTATGCTATGCAATAATTACTATTCAATCATCTCTCTTTTTTAAAAAAACTTTTTATTTCAAAAAAAATTATATATATATATATATGTTCGAGTACGTATTTATCTTTTAATGATAGTAACATATATGCCAATAAAGTAGTATCAAGTTTACAAAATTTTCTTATGTCAACTTACAAAAATGTTGCTTCTTTTTCTTATTTTTTTTAAAAATTTTAGATTTAATGGTTGAATGCATTTAGAACAATTTGAATTTCAATTGTAGAAAATACTATTGGAGTTATTTCATTTAAAAGTTTTATCTTCTAGGAGGATAGGATAAGATAATTTTTAAAAAAAAATTATTTTATTATTCAAACACATTTTCTAATAACTTTATTTAAAATATTATATACTTATTGATATGGGGTACACGCGTAAAGTGTGTGTCCAAGAACTAGTTTATTTTAAAAGTGTAAATAAGTTTGTAAAATTTTAAAAGAAAAATCTTAAAGAGATAAATTAGCAAAATTATTCTTCTGATTTGTAATTTTACAAGAGTCGTGTAAAGAGGAGTTATTTAACAAGAGAATAGATCGAGGAGCTTAGAGTTGTTTTGCTAGCTACCTTGCATTTTTTTCATTGAAATTTATTATATATTAGAAAATTATGTCTTCTTTTATTTATTATTGATGTGTCTAATTTTATTTATTTTTTATTTTAATTTATATTTTAAAAAATTATGTGAAAAGTATTATAACTCACAATAAATAGCAATTTAAAAATTGTGTAAAAAGTATTATATACTACAATAATTAAAGGTTAGCAAAACTACCCTTCTTATTTATAATTTTTCAAGAGTCATGTCAAGAAGAAAGTTGACAACTAATATATATAATGGATGAATAACACAAACTAAATGAATGTTACATATTTGATCCGGCATAATCAAATTGGGCATGTTGTTGTTTGGCTACTTCAGAGGCGTATTTAAAATTTCGAGAGAACGAGTGTACTATTACAAAAAAAATGGATCTAAGATATAAATTTGGTTGATTTGATCTTAGGTTTTTATCATTGAATTCATCTAACTTTCTAACCTAAATTAAAGAGATGCAATCGGTCATCATCGCATTATCTGATACTTCGAGTGTGTATTCACATATTTATATATAAATATATTTTTTTAGAAATATGACATTAATATATATGATTTAAAAAAAAGAACATGGATTCACGTGAACCCGGCAACCCCTACTTAAGTAGGGCCTTGCTGCGCCTTATTTTTTGCAACTATATCTAGAAAATATTCATACAATATTTGACGTTAGAATAACCTAAGTACCATTATTCATTTTTATGTAAGAACGTAGTATAATTAAAAGAAAAGAAATCCATGGAAAGTTAAGATTGGAGCGTTGTGCTCGTTCTTTTTGTTTTCGGGAATAAAGAGGACGATTTTAGGTTTATTCCAATATTAAAATAGTTTAATGGGAGAATTTAAAAAATATACAATTATCTAATTTATACTATAAAAATATAGCTTATACAAGTAGTAAAGATATATTAATAAAATTATTACGAGTAATAACAGATTAGTAATAATTAATATTAATTTAATTTTTCTTTGAATTTAATAAATGTAGAAAAGTAAAGTGTTTGCCTTTTTTTTATGAAACAATTACCTAGAGTCCTGTGAAGACTTTTCATCTCTTTTTTACTTGTTCCCAAAAAGATAATGTTCATTATTTTTTTCCTATTAAATACTCACAATTGATTCAAAAGATTTTGTATCAGTTCAATTCATATATTTCTTATATTATTCTTGTTCAACTCTGATTTTATTTATTTTTACTATTTAATTTGTTATTCAATCAAAAGCTATGACAAACAAAAATTAAAATTCAATTTCACTTTTGTAAAAGTCCTACATTTGATACAAATCAATGCTAAAGTGATGCTCCTACCTTCAATTTGCTCACATAAAATCCACCAAAGGATAAGAAGAGCAAGGAAAGTAATGAGGTTCCATTGAAATTAGTTTCACGAAACGAAAGATAGTGGAGTCTCCATCTGAAGATTTTTCGATTCTAATTTCATGGTTGAAACACATAAAAGAGGGAGGAATTTTTTCATGAATAGTGAAAGCAAGACAAGAGCATCTGACTCAAATTATATTGATATAATGACAGGGTCTAGGGGGTTAATTTTTGTACTATATTAGATTATTCTATTTGAATCAATGAGAACTCAACTCTTGACTAATATATAAGATTGTTTCCATGTCTTTAGATTGTCTATTTCGTATTAGTTACTTATTAGGGTTGCATTAATGACTCTCGCATCAAAGGGTTAGCATGGATGTCAATTATGACAAGTCAAGATCTTGACAAATTGATAATAGAACTCCAGGTTCGTTGATCTCGTTATACCAAATTGAGTCTTGTGAAAAGGCATGGAGATGTATATCATGAAAGTAGATGCAGAGTGTAGTATAAGTACCAAGACAATATGGTAGGGAATAGAATAAAAAGAGATTTTTTTTTTACTTTTTTAATGATAATATTTCAATTATAAGTTAATGGGGGTTGAATTGAATTTTTTAAAAGTTTGGGATGAAATTAAAAAATAAAAACTTATTAAAAAGAAAACCTTGTCCCAAGAACGATCATTTCCTTCTTTCTTCTTCATTTAAACTTGTCAAGA
>JBCEWC010010537.1:0-17545 GCA_038996855.1 Solanum aculeatissimum | reverse complement strand
AAAAGTGTTAACAATATATGAATAAGGGTTAGGGTTATATCCAATAGGTTTAAGGGACTTTAGGAAGCCTAAAAAGGTCCTAGGGATCAACCAAATTACAACTTAACCCTTAATGAAGCGAAACAATCACTGAACCCAGGGCCAAACGGTGGCCCAAATGGACCATTACATATTAAATGGTTCATCCCAATTCTCAGTCAGACTTGCCTTAGTCAAATAAAAAACCCACATCTTGGCCAAGGCTCTTCCCAACTTGACGGACCACTAAACGGTCTGTTTGAGGTATCACGGACCGTGGGGTGGTCCATGGACCTTAACTTAGTTTTTGGGGTGGGTCTTGGCCACCCCCAGCTCTCTGTACCATGTCACAGAACCCCACACATACCATGAAAAGTTTCACGGTTCGTCTCACATGCCTTGGGCCATTTTCATGGCCCTTTCCAGTGTCTTCCAAATTTCAGGCAGTCTCACTCTTTGGGCCATAACTTTTTCATACAAACTTGGCATTGAGTGAAACCAAAGGCGTTGAAAATATAATTCAAATAGCTTCAATTTTATATGTAGTAGACGACACGGTTAAACCTACATCAAAAGTTATGGTTTTGTAAGGTTTACTATCCAAACGGCCTCTCTAGGCCCCAAAATGACCCATTTTGCGTTCGGCTACTTAAACTCAACCCGTGGCCACAAACTTTCAACCAAGACCATTATAACACCATAAAAGACCAACCATAAGAAGTTTCGAAAATTTTTGGATAGTTACAAGATTTGACTTGTTCTCTCCAAAGGACAGCCACACGGACTATCATATCCCACACGGTCCGTGAAACCTCATTCCTTGTTGACGTGAATTCCAGAATATTAACCTTATACATATAACCACTCCTTACGTTTGGTCCGTCACAAAACACCTTATCACACCTCATGAGAGGTCAGATGGACCTCTTCACGTACCATCTAGTGGCACATAGTCCGTGAGGGGTCCCTTGGTGCCACGCCTTAGCCAAATTTCTGGAAAAGCAACCATACATAGGCATTCCCACTAAAAAGGCTCTAACTTCTTCATACAAACTTCGAATCAAGTGAGACAAAGTGTGTTGGAAATATAACTTAAAGAGCTTCAATTGTATAGATGATGGTCCACATAGTTCATCCCATACCAAGAGATATGTCTAGTTGAAGTCAGTACTTCTATAAGTCTTCATGCAAAACTTATCCAATGAGTTCTTTTGATCAAGACTTGACAAGTGAGACCTTAAACATTCATAAATCACTCAAGACAAGTTGGAAACCAGTGAGTTAAGCATAGATAAGTTTCTCAAAAGTTCAGGTCATTACAGTTTACTTCACATATTTAGAGGGCTTTACAGCATGATTTGGGTACACGTTTGGATATAAGTACAACTTTCCACCCCTAGACTGATGGTCAGTCAAAAAGGATCATTCAGGTGTTAAAGGATATTCTTTGGTTCTGTGTTATTTATTTAGGTTCTAGATGGTATCATCACTTGGCTCTGGAATATTTTACGTACAATAACAATTATCATTCTGACATTCAAATGGCTCCTTTTGAGGCATTGTATGGATGGAGATACATATCGCCCATTAGATGGATTTGACACAATAGCAGCGAATAGAATGGGCGTTGATATGTTGAGAGATGATCTTAAGCAGGTGTGGTTGATTCTGAGCAGATTGGTGATTCCCCCGAGTTGTCAAAAGAGTTATACAAATAGACAGAGCTGACTATTAAATTTCATGGTTGGTGACATGGTATGGTTGAAGGTGTAACCCTTGAAAGGTGTTATGAGATTCAAGAAGAAGGGAAATCTTAGTCAAAGGTTTATTAGTTCTTTTGAGATTCTAGAAAGAGTGGGAAAGGTGGCTTATAGACTTGCCTTACCACCCAACCTATCTTCAGTCCATCCTGTGTTCTATTTTTCAATGTTATGGCATTACATTCCTGACTAATCTCATGTGATTACTATGGATTCAGTTGAGTTAAGCCCAAATTTAACTTATGAGGAGCAGCTAGTGGCCATTTTGGACAGGCAGATAAGGAAGTTGAGGATTAAGGATATCGCTTCACTAAAGGTCTAGTGGAGTCATAGGCCCGAGAGTGAGGCTACATGGGAGATAGAGGCAGATATGTGTGTATGACATCCTCAATTATTTGACTTTTCAGGTATGTCCCTTATTTCATGTTTGAGGACGAACATTATTTTTAGTAGTGGATAATGTAATGACCTCGAAGGTCATTTTTGGAATTCTTGATAAAATTATATTTTTTCCTTCCTAAAAGTTGTGTTGGATCATTTTTTGTTGAGTCTAAAAGTCAGATTTTAAAAATATTGTAAAAAGTTGGAGTTTTGCTAAAGAATGAGTTTTAAAGGCTTAAAGTTGGAAATTTTGAGTTTTTATGGTCATTCTGAGTTTCGAGTATCAGAATGCGATTCCATTGATTCCATCGGTTCTGGAATGCTGAATCAAGTCTAGGAGAATTTGCATAACTGAATTTGGAGTTAAAATGAAGATTTTGGACCCAGAGTTACATTTTTAGTTGATTTTGGATCATAAATTTGACTATGGCAACATTTGGAATTTATGAGTTCAAATCACAATTCTATCAATTTTAGTGGTTTCGGGTGGTAAAACTAACGTTAAAAATGACTTTGTTGTAATTTTTAGAGCTTCCAAGATTATTTTACGTATTTGAGTATGAAACTAGTTTAAATAATCTTTCTCGAGCTATGGGCCAAGAAGGTTCCGAATTTAAATTCTAACGGTTCCATTGAGTCTGGAATGTCATTTCTAGTAGGGTTTCATATTTGATTTGTATTCATGGGGTTCTGAATAAATCCTGAGGATCCATTTATTTTATTTTCTACGTATTGTATTTGCTGATTTTTAACTGTTTCTAGTGCAGGAGAAAATTATTCTCCGCGTTCGCACCTCTATTTTTGCATTCAGGAAGGTTAAATTGATTAGATATCCGTATTCGCTGAGAGGGTTTTTTTCACAAAGTTTAAGAGCTGAGCTTCATAAGCCTCTGCATTAGCAGGTATAGAAATGCTTTCACGGAGTGTTGTCCTGTATAGCCTCTGCGTTCGCGGAGTGCAATGTGGCTGGCTTCTGCGTTTGTGGATCCTTATCTACATTCGCGGAGTGTTAATCACCTGAAACTGTATGTCTATTTTTAAACGATGAGTTTTATTATATTTCACCTTTTTTAACACTTCAAGCTTTGTTTTCAAGAGATTCTTCAAGTTTTTCAATGCAAATCGATTGGGTAACTATTTTCTAACCTATTTTGTTGATTTTCATTGATTAAATTGTGTTTTTAACTTATAATTTTAAGATTTTAATTGGAGAATTTGGGGATTTTTTGAACTTTAATTCTTAATACTAAATTGATGATTTCAACGTCATTTTAACTCCGTTTTCGAAATGGTATTCACCATTGAATTCCTTATAACTTGAGGGATATTTTTTATAATAATTTTCATATTCTGGCATGATATTTTTTACTATTTTACCCTTTTCAAATGAATTGATTGATTTTAGTGTCATTAGACTCGTTATATGATTATGATGGTATATTTGAATAGATTTTGATAATTTGGAGTATCGTAGAATGGGGAAGGCTTTGGATTTGACTTTATTCGAGTCTTTATCTAAGGAAAGTGGACTTCTAATCTTTATTAATTATGATTGAACCTTGTATGCTCCTATATGTATGAAATTGAGTACCTTGGGGTAGAATTGTATCATCATAGGCTTTGATCATGGGATTTTGATTTGAGTATTTGTTCATATGGTGCCTTCTTAACTTGTGAATTAATTGTGGATTTGTAACATATGTGATCTTGTGAATCATTTGATATTGATGTTGATATTGATCTTATATTACGATACAATTTATATTGAGATTGATATGATATTGAGACATTGATGATATGGATACTATGATAATATTGAAATTGTTATGATATTGATACCGTAATATAATTGAGATCATGCATATTGTATTTACTATTATTTGTGGACTTGATACTTGTGATGGCTATGACCGAGAAATAATTAAGGTATCATGTGGGTTGGTGGCCTAACTCTTTATCGATCGATGTTAGCTGAGATTTCTATTGGCGAGACGAGATAATATGTCGACTTATATTAGGTCCAAGGTCATTTCTGGATGAGTGAGTATTGGCCAAGGTCATTGCCGGCAATGTTCATGGATACATGGTCCTTGAGTGGCCCCCATGAGTTTCAGTCTGATGTTATCGGCTGATGTGTATCATAGGATAGACATGCATCATGATTATTTGACATTGCATCACATTATTTACATCTCATAGCATTCACACCATCTCATATCACTCTTATTTGTTATTATTATATGAATTGCTTATGAGACTAGATATTTATTGCATCATTTGAGTTGTTTATAGTTGGACCCTTTTGAGATGTGATTCTATGTGATGAAGATATCTATATCCTTGTGATTTCTCTATATTATATATATATATATATATATATATATATTATGTAGGGACTTTTCTGAGTGCAAGTTTGTAGTTTGCGGTATGTGGTTGGGTGTTAAGAAGTACTTGTGTTCTTCATTGCTTTACTTTAGGTCAGTTTTCATTTCGCTGAGTACCCTATTGTTTGGTGTTCACCCTTTGCAATATTTTTGTAGGTTGTGATCTTGGTCCTCCTTGCAAGCTTTCTAATTTGCAGGATCGAGCTTTGGATCTTTCAAGCGGTAGCTCATTGTCCCTTTGGTAGACCTTTAGAGGTTTTACCATTATGTTTTGAAAATTAGACATTGAGACATGTTTTTTATTTGAGTATTCTGTATTTAGCGGCTTGTAAATGTGACACCACTTCTGGGATGGTTGTAGTTTTTGGTTTCTTTGCCTATCTAACTTATTACACTATTTATCTTCTGCTTTATTATTATGTTGAGTTGTTTAGGTTTTGGACTGACTCGCCTTGGTGGGTTAGGTGAGTGTCATCACACCAGAATTTTAGATCTTGACAATCGTCCATCTTAATGTCCAAGATGCATTGGACTTCTAATTTAGGTAAGTTCTAGACTAACAAAAATCTAAAGTCCCTAATTAGACACGTCGTCAAACAAAGCAAATAGGACGAGCAGTTAGAACATAAATCTTAAATATGTCTCTAATCTAATTATCTAACACATAAATTGTGAAAAGGCCTTGACACGCTAGGTGTGTGCATCACAACTCACAAATTAACATTTAAAATTATACAGTGAAAAGACATGCATAAGAACGATTTTAAACTTAGTTAATTAAGCAAAATATTTTTTGACCACCTTTTAAACATAAAATATTTATTAAGGCCTATGATCATGATTTCTAAGTAAAATAATATTTGTTAAAAAAAAAAGATATCTAAATAACATAAATACTCAAACAATATGGAGATGGCTTTTTTACGCACAATATATGCTAATATTTTATTAAAACTTTATAGACATAATATCTATTATTAACACATTAAAAAATATTTTTAATCCTATAAATGAGATTTCTAGGGTAAGGCATCATGTTTAAAAAAACTTGATTAAAATTTTATAGGCATTATTTCCATATGGAAAACATGATGCTTATTTCTAATCATTTAAACTCTATAGGCATGATTTCTAGAGACAGAATATGCTTTAAAAATTATTAAAACCCATGAACATGGTTTAATATTTTTAAAAAAAATTGTCAAATCTAAATACGATATAATTCAATTAACATATTAAAGATTATTTAATAAATTCTATGAGTGTGATATCTAAGTGATTAACTTGCTAAAATTATTATGTTTTATGATTTTTATTCTATGTTTAAAAATACCATTAAATTCTAGCAACATGATTTTCGGACATGTTATGATACAAAAAAATAATTAAATAATTTTTTTCTATTGAAATGATGATTTCACTTTAAAGAAATAGCATGTAGAAAAATGACTTAATTATTTTAAAACACATGATAGTAGATAATACGTTAATATTAAATCAGTAGCATACTGATTTTAGGCTATTCTTTTTATCAAAATATATAAATATTTGTAACCTTAAATTATAATTAACAATTAATCCAAACGTAATGAATATAGCAAAAATAAAAAAAGCATAATCAAACAATTGACTCCTATAGGCAGGTTTTCTAACATATACAAGTAGATTGTGATAAAGTAAAGTAAACAATTAGTGTTGTGAAATGATGAAAATATATTAAAACTAAGAAGGAATATAAAAGAGAAGATAGTATAGTATTTATTATTCTCTCTTTGTTCTTCTTCTTTTCTCTCTACAACTTTTGTTACAAGAAAAGGGGGTATTTATACTTTTGTATACATGGTCACTAATGGATATCTCATTGCCAGGTATATACTTTGAACACAAAATATGTCACATGGATGATTAAGTTACAACACAAGTTAAAATGAGTGTAAATTCATCTTACACATAATGCATATTGTCTGTATTGTATGTTACCATAAAATATTTATTTGGACACCTATTTTACAAGACTCCCCCGTAGATGTCCATGTAGTAATACGCTTGGTTTGCTACCTCATTAAAAACCTTATCAGGAAAATCCGGTGGGATAAAACCTTGGTTAAGGAAAAAAGAGTGCAGAGCGTATTCGTTCCCCCTGATGAAAATATTATTTAATATCTCGAAGATGACGCATCTCAATCTTGTATCTCAGCTTTTTAGAAGTCAAAGTTGGTGATGCTTTGGTGAATATATCTGATAAATTATCACTGGAACAAATTTTTTGAACATCTATTTCACCTTTCTTTTGAAGATCATGAGTGAAAAAGAATTTTGACAAAATATATTTCGTTTTGTCTTCTTTGATGTATCCTCCTCTTAATTGAGCTATACATGCAGCATTGTCTTCATATAATATTGTTGGAATATCACTTTTTAGAGGATGGTCGTACATTTCCATGATGTGTTGATTTATTGATCTCAACCAAACACATCCTTGACTAGCTTCATGAACCGCCATTATTTTTGCATGGTTTGACGAAGTAGCAGCCATAGTTTGTCTTGTTGAATGTCATGATATAGTTGTACCTACACATGTAAATAAATAATTTATCTGAGATTATTCTTTATGTGTATTAGACAAATATCCTGTGTCTACAAAATCAATTAGTTGTGAATTGGACTCTTTCAAATAAAATAATCTCAAATCAGTAATTCCTTGAAAATTTCTGAATATATGCTTAATACCGTTCCAGTGTATCCATGTTGGGAACTAAATTTTGCTAATAAATTACCGAAAAGGATATATATGTCCGAGAATAATTAGCAAGGTACATTAATGCACTAATTGCACTAAGATATGGTATTTTTGCATCAACAAGCTCTTTCTTATTTTCATAAGGCCATAATGTATTTTTATTAATATCTAGTGATCTTATAATCATTGGGGTACTTAATGGATGTGCTTTATCCAGGTTAAAACTTTTTAAAAGATTTTCATTATATGTTTATTGGTGAATAAATATACTATTTGTGAAATGCTCAGTTTGTAGATCATGATAAAATTTTATCTTTCCAAGGCCTTTCATTTCAAATTCCTTCTTCAAACATTCTACTACCTTTGAAAGTTCTTCATAAGTTCGGATGATATTCAAGTCATCAACATATACAACTATTATTGTAAATTCTGATCCAAACTTTTTAATAAATACACAATGACAAATTGAGTCATTCTTGTACCCTTCTTTCAATATGTATTCGCTAAGATGATTATACCACATGCATCCTGATTTCTTTAATCCATATAAAGATTTTTGAAGTTTTATTGAGCATGTTTCCTAGGAATCTTTATATATTTCAGACATTTTGAATCCTTTTGAAATTCTCATAAATATGTCATTGCCTAATGAGCCATATAAATAAGTTGTAACGACATCCATCAGATGCATGTTAAGTTTTTCATGAACTGTCAGATTTATAAGATATCTGTAGGTGATTGCATCTATCACAAGAGAATATGTATCCATATAATCAATGCTAGGTCTTTGAAAAAATTCTAGTGCCACAAGTCGTGCTTTATATCTTAAGATTCATTTTTGTCATTTTATTTTTGCACAAAAATCCATTTGTACCCTACTGGATTTACACCTTCACGTGTTCAGACTATCAGTCCAAAAACTTTGCATTTTTCAAGAAAAGCTAATTCAACTTGCATAACATCTTTTCATTTTGGTCAATCATTTTTCTATCTATATTGCTTGACAGATTTTGGTTCAAGATCCTCATTTTGTTGTATTATTTTAATAGCAATAATATAAGCAAAATATTGTCGATAATTGTATCATTTTAGTTCCATATTTTTCTTGATGAGACATAATTTATTGAGATTTCTTCATTATTTTCAGGCGCCTGAACCTTCTTTAAGGTTTCATCAATTATTATTCCTTCTTGCTCTTCTTGAGCAAGTTCCTTTATATTATAACCATCTTGACTATTTGTTTCTTTTTTTTCAAGGATTTTTATCCTTAAAATCGATTGGTCTATCATTTTTTAAGCATGGTTTAAAATTATTTATATTTATTAATTGTCCTATTAGTATATCAACTCGAATTAGAGCATTAGCAGCTAGAATATGAGATTTAGTAACTCTTGATAGGTCAGTGAATGTATCTGACAGTTGATTTGCAACATTTTGCAAATGAATTATCTTTTGAACTTCTTGTTCATATTTATTTATTCGAGGATCTAAATGTGATAACAACAATGCATTCAAATCTATATTTTTTCTCAGTTGTTTATCTTCTCCCTCTAATATTGGGTATACTGATTCATCAAAATGACAATCAACAAACCTTGCTATGAAATAACTCTCCAGTCATAGATTTCAAATATTTTATAATAGAAGAAAATTCATACCCAACATACATCCCCAACCTTCTTTGGGGACCCATCTTTGTGCGTTGTGGTGGAGCAATTCAAACATATACCGCACATCAAAACATCTAAGATGGGGAATGCTCGGTCCTGACCAAAAGGCAATTATAATGGGAAGACTTTATGATAACTTGTAGGTCTAATACGCACAAGATTTGTTGCATGCAAATTAGCATGACCCCATAATAAAGTGAAAAGTTTTATTTTCATATGCATTGGTTTAACAATTGATTGGAGACGTTTAATCAATGATTCCGCTAGGCCATTTTGAGTATGAACATGAGCAACTGGATGCTCAATTGTTATCCCCATTTCTATACAATAATCATTAAAAGCTTGGGATAGAAATTCACCAACATTATCGAGACGAATTGTCTTAATTGCACAATCTGAAAATTGTACTCGTAATTTTATTATTTGGACCAGTAACCTCGCAAATGTCACATTGTGAGTTGATAATAAGCACACATGTGACTGTCTTGTAGATACATCTATTAAAACTATATAATACTTGAATGGTCCACATGATGGATGAATAAGTCCACATATATCACCATGTATATGTTCCAAAAATGTTGGAGATTCAATTCTCACTTTGATTACTGTTGGTCTAGTAATCAATTTATCTTGAGAACATGCAGCACAAGAGAATTCCTTAAATTGAAGAATTTTTTGGTTTTCAAAGAATGTCCATGCGAATTCTCAATTATTATGCGCATCATATTATAACCGGAATGGCCCAATTGGTCATGCCAAATAATATAATCATTTGAGTTAGTAAGCCTTTAATTTACTATGGCATGTGTTTCAGCCATGCTAATACTTGTGTAGAATAAGTCAGATGAAAGAGCAAGTAATTTTTCAAGTATAAACTTTTTACCTGACATCAATGTAGTAATATAAAGATACACATTCTTTTCATCACTTGTAGTCTCAATATGATAGCTATTATGGCGAATGTCATTGAAACTTAATAAGTTTCTTTGAGACTTACTACAATATAATGCTTCATCAATTATTAAAAATATTCTCTGCTAAGAATTAGTTTAGCTTTTCCAGAGCCTTCAATTAAATTTTTGCTACCAAAAATTATATTAACATTAGCTTCTTTCATAATCAAATAAGAAAAAAAATTGGTATCTCTTAAAATAGTATGTGTTATAGTGCTATCTATAAGTCTCATATCATCATAACTGATTTTGGATCCAATTGATGACTGAGAAATTTCAATACTCTTCATAAAGATTAAAAAAATTCTAAGGATATGAAAAAACTAACTTGACAAACTATAAAAACTAGTAAAGATATAATGCTTAGCATTTAAGAAGAATAACATAGTTTTTTTTGTAGAAATAGAAAGATTATATTAATAGCTAATATGCATCATTATAGTGTAGTTGCAGATTCACTTGACTTGCTATTACAATTCACAAGAGGGAGAATATTGGTGCTATCATAAAAGCTAGATAGTTATAAATACAAAAGAAAATAATAACTATTCTTATGATTTTATTTTTCAACTAGACGATGAGTTTTCTAGTCAATATTCTCACAGAAGTCTTCAATTCTCAAATGAGTATTATTTGAGAACACTTTGAAGTTATCATCATCTTTATAAGTAAGCTTTGCCTCAATATCATCATATTTATTCGAGGGAATTGCTTCACTATCATCATTATGAAAGTTCAAGTGCGCCTCCACATTATTTTCTTTTATTTTGAGGGAGGCTTGATAAAGCTTGACAAAATGATCGGGCGTATGATAATCACATGTCAATGTCCTTTCATGCCACATCGATGGCAAATATTGATTCTTCCCTTGGAAGTATTATTTTGAGAAACTCTATTATTCTCATGTTTATTTTCACCATGATGGCGATAATTATTTTGTCTGCCACCACGCCCTCGTTTGCATCTTCGATCATGACCACGACCACGATCACGATAATTATTTTGTCTAAATTCAGACTGATTAGACCTTACTACAACATTCGCTTCAGGAAATAGAGCAGATCCAGTGGGACAGACTTATGATTTCTCATCAATAAAGTCTTATTCTACTTAGTCACAAGTAGGCATGTAATTAACTCTGAATATATCTTAAATCTCTTTTCATGATATTGTTGTTGTAGCAACACATTTGAAGCATGAAAGGTACAGAGATTTTTCAACTAAATCATCATTAGTGATAGTATCTCCACATAATTTTAATATGGAGCTCACTTTAGGATTAGCATAATTATATCTTGTTACAGATTTTAAATCTTGAAATTGAAAATGTATCCATTCATAGGGAGCCTTTGGTAATACAATAAGCTTTAGGTGGTCATATCAATCCTTTAAATTAATCCATAATTCAAGTGGATCTTTCACAGTTAAATATTCAGTTTCTAATCCTTCATGAAGGTGATGACGAAGAAAAATCATAGCTTTTGCTTTATCTTGACATGATGTTTTATTTCCTTATTTAATAGTTTCTCCAAGACCTTTAGCATCAGGTGAATTTCAGCGTCAAGGATCCATGATAAATAATTCTTTTCAGTAATATCAAGTGCCATAAATTTAAATTTGATAGGTTCGACATGATGAAAAATTTAAAAAGAATGAATCAAAGATGACTTGTGAATAAAAAAAAAATTATGCAAATAAATTTAAGTAGATCCTTGAAAAAATAAGTTGGTTACTAACTAATATGTCATCTAACTAATCTTCAATCAACTCAAAATAAAGTGAGTATTAGAATATAGATATATATTAAACAATAGTCTTATTACAAAATTAGTTGTAACAATATAGCATGTTTAAATGAAAATTTAAGTAGTTTCGTAAGTTGTTCAAGAAATAAAGTATGGTGACATTATTATAATTTAGATATTATAAGGTATAAGAATAGTTAGAAGGAGATTGTATACGTACTGAGATAGAATCTTAACTTATTCATAGGCGGTTGGAGCCTCGTGTTGATAACGTGTTGTGAAATGATGAGAATATATTAAAACTAAGTAGGAATATAAAACAGAAGATAGTGTAGTATTTCTTATTCTCTCTCTGTTCTCTTTTTCTCTCTGCACTTTTTGTTACCAAAAAAAGGGTAATTATACTTGTGTATACATGGTTACTAATGGATATCTCATTGTCATGTATATACTTTGAATTCCAAGTATGTTACATGGATGATTAAGTTACAACACAAGTTAAAATAACTGTAAATCCATTTTACACATAATGCATATTATGTGTTATGTATGTTGCCACAAAATATTTATTTGAACATCTATTTTACAACAATTACCACATCATTTCCGCTCCCCTTAGACATTCTCCAATTAAAGAGACATTACAAAATATTACAAGTCGAAGAAAAATATACTTTCGAAAAAATGACTACATAAAGAATATTAAAGCAAAACTCTTAAATAAGAAAAGTTGTCCAAAGACCCAACTAAGGCAAACTCTTCATGTCTGGAACTAAGGCCTTTCTAAAACAACATAACAAACACTACAAAAAATACAAGATGAATATAGCATTGTAATATTTATAAATAAATAAAAAAATAAAATAACTAACAATATTTGCAGACGAACAAATATTACATCTAAGGAGGGAGGAAAACTTACCTGAGTGTTTCTTTCTAGAGTATGCAAAACAAAGTGAAAATATATGCAAAAACTAAAAAAGATTCTAATAAATATCACTAACCAATTAATAAATACCAATTATAAGGACGATAGTAGTCTAGTACCACAGATTCAACAACAAGAGATCGGCCTATCAAAACAAAACTGAACTTTAACACGTCAAGATCACAGGAACCTCAAGGGTTCCAAGCAGTGCTCGTGTCAGACAAGTAACAAGAGCAGAGAAAAGACTTTTTTTTAACTGTGGAAAAAAGCCCAATAGTATGAAGCCGACCCAGAATGTCCAATGATGAAAAAGAGGCTTAATTTACATATTGAATAGATGATCAATTAATAATGACAAGAGCATAATTTAAAACAGAAATCAAAAGAACTATTCCTTAATTAACATAATCAATTCATTAAAAGTTTACCATAATAAAGCAAGAAACAATTTGTCCAAATTAAATGAGGCAATTAACATGTTAAAAATTACCATAAATAATGAAATTCTAATCAAGTAAAAAATAAAATCAATCAAGTTAAAATTTCTGATAATAAAATACTAATCAAGTAAAAAAAATCAAATCAATCAAGTCTAAATTTTCGTAAATGTTCTAATACTAGAACATCTCAAAATGAATTCACTAGAGCAGTAAGAATGCAAGTCAACAATAATGGAAAGAACGAATGATTTCAAGGTTTTTGTTTTCAATTATCATAGTTAAAGGATAAAGAAAGCGAATTGGAGTAAGAAAAAAAAATCTCCTAACTTGATTTTAGGATGAATTAATACGAAATTAGTCAAAATCATCACCAACAAATATCAAGAATCTTCAAAAAATTACAAATCATCCACATATAGCCAACATAATTAATACAAATAGATTGTTATCATTCTAACCACGAGTAAGAGATTTCATCGAACTTGGAGTTATTGCCACCAATTATGTCACCCTTGAAAACTTCAAACAAGTCCAAATAGTATGATATTGTAAAATATAAATTCAGGGCACAAACATATAATAAAATAATCAAAAGAAAGCAAAAATTATGAATAAAGTATATGATGTTTATATTCAATCATCTATTCAAAACTAAAGAAGATGTAGTAATCAAGTAATCCACAAACCAGAACAGATCAGTGAGGATCCATCCTTAGCAAAATCTTTAAGTTTCTGGTTGATCTGACTTTGTCCAGGACAGTGTCTACTTCAACAATGTTGGGTAGTTTCTAGATGGCTGGAACAAAGTATCACGATCTGAAATCGGTGTGTGATGACACTCACCTAACTAACTAAGGTGAGTCACCCCAAAACATGACAGCCCAAAATAATAACAAAAGCGGAAGATAAAATAGACTAAGTAATAAATAACGTTACAAAAATCAAACTACAACTATTCCAAAACTGGTGTCAGATGTACAAACCTCTACATAATAATAATCAAAGGATAATACAGGTCTCAATGTATAGTTCTCAAATAGAAATAACATAATAAAGAATCCTTGAGGGTCTGCCAAACGAGACAAAAAGCTACCTCTCAAAAGATCCAAAAGTTCAATGTTGTATCTAGAAAGTCTAACAAGAGGGACCAGACTCACAACCTACAAAAATATAGCAAGGGGTGAGCACAAAAAAATACGGTACTTAGCAAATGAAAACTAAACCTAAAGTAAAGCAATGAAGAACACAAGTACTCATATGCACCCAACCACATACTGCCGAACTACACACCTGCACTTAGAAAAGTCCCAGCATAACACAATAAATATAAATATATACTCACATCATAGTATAGTATCTCAAGTATTCCACCGACACCCAAAGTCAAATAGTGTGGAAGTGCTTCATTAACAAAAGCCATTTTGGTCTCATAACATTAGCTTTCACATAGTCCAGTCTTTGTAGTGTACAAGGCTCAAGTTATCAACATATATCACAATCTTTTAATAGTTCAATATTAACAAGATACAAGTTCCAAAGCATTTACAACCTCACATGTTTACATAAAATGATATCAAAGAAAGAATGATATGAGATTGAGTGAATGCAATAAAATATTAACAATGTGATACAATTTCAAGTAATCATGGTGCATGTCTGAACTATGAAATACATCCTCTGATAAATTCAAATCGAAAACCATGAGGGCTTCACATGGACCATGTATCTATCAAAATTATTTTTCTTCGGTATTTACTTTCATATCTAGCCGTAATTATTTTCCTTTGGCTTTTTATTTTTTTTCATTTTCTAGTCGGAAGCATTTCCCTTTGACTTTTCATCATCAATAGAACATCATGCAAGACATGTTATCATAGCACAATAATCATGTTCACGAGAATAAAATAATGCAAAATGTTCACATGAATCATTTAATTCAACAATTAACTCCGAATAATCCACAAGTTCTCAAGTAATCACAATACAATTTCAATATCATCATAATCTCAATATTAACATCAAGTAATTCATAATTTTCACAATTAATCAAAATTTCACGTTTGATTCACAAGACAAGAATTCACAATATTTACTAGTGCCTAATCCAATATCCAATGATCAAAGCCTACAATAGTACAATTCTAACTCATTTCATGTCATAATTCACCCAAAATCCATACACATAGGAGAATACAAGGTTCAATCATACTTAATGAAATATTAAAAGTTCACTTACCTTAGTAAAAGTCTCAATCAAGTCAAATCCATGCCTTTTTCCCTTCCACGGTAATCTAAATCACCACATTCTAGTCAAATATAGCATCACAATCACATTACGAAACTAATGACACTAAAATCAAGCAATTTGGGTGATAAGAGAAAAATAGTCCAAATATTTCATGTCGAAAAAGGTACCAAAATTCAAAAAAAATTTCATGAAAATGATCCTCAAGTAATAAGAATTCTAATGGTGAAATCCGTTTTGAAAAATGAGTTAAAATAAGGTCATAATCACTAATTTTGTATCAAAAGTAAAAGTTCGAGAGATCCCCAATTTCTTCACTTAAACTCCCCAATTTCTATATTAAAACGACAATTTAATCAATGGGAATTGAAAACATAGGTTAGAAAAATATTACCCAATGATCGTGTCTTAAAAATCCCTGAAGAATCTTTCTAAAACTGAGCCTAGAATAATAAAAATAGAGAAAAATAGTGAAACCCATCACTTTTTAATTAGACATTGTTTCAGATATTTTTGTACTTCACGAACGCGGAGTCCGGTCATGCCCAATACTCTACAAATGCGGAGGTCAAAACAGCGATGGCTTTGTGAACATGGAACATCCATCCATAAATGCGGAGCTCTAGGGACTTGGCCTCTACGAACGCGGAAGCAAGGCCACTAACACGAAGGTGTGGCACCAAATATCATATATCAACAACTGCACACAACACATAATTCACAAAATGGACCCTCAAAATTCATTCAAAACTCCATGCACACAAATCAGACATGCAAACCTACTAGAAATGACATTCTGAACTCAATAAAAATATTAGAAATCAAGATTGAGGCCTACTTGGCCTAGAACCCGATAAAACTCAAAGAAACTAGTTAAAACTTAAAATACTCAAATTGCCCTCCGAAACCTTAAAAATTACAACAAGACTATTTCTAGTGTTATTTTCACCACTTGGAATCACTAGAACTTCAAAATTTCAATTTGAGCTTTCGAACTCCAAATATTGATCAAAGTCAAATCATGCTCCAAATTCAACTGAAAATACAACTTTGGGTCCAGAATCTCCATTTTAACTCCAAATTTAGTCCTGTCAGTTCTCCTAGATCAAATTCGACCTTTTAGAGATAATAAAATCGATTGAATTGCATTTTAACACTTAAAACTAAAGATGATCACAAAACTTAAAATTTTTGACTTTAAGCGTTTAAGAACTCTTTCTTTAGCAAAACTCCAACTTTTTACAAGATATTCAAAACTTAAATTTTAGACTTAACCAAAAATGACTCAAGGTAACTTTGAGGAAGGGCAAAATTATAATTTTATCAAGAATACCAAAAATGACCTTCGAGGTCACTACATAATCCACTATTAAAAAATAGTGTTCATCCTCGAACATGAAGTAAGGAACATACCTAAATGCTCAAAAAACTAGGGGTATCGGGCACACATATCCATCTCTATCTCCCATGTAGCCTTACTCTTGGGCTTGTGATTCCACTGAACCTTTACTAAAGCTATCTCCTTAGTCCTCAACTTTCTCACCTGCTTGTCCAAAATGGCCACCAACTACTGCTCATAAGTTAAATTTGGCTCAACTCAACTGAATCCATGGAAATCACATAAGACTCGTCTGGAATATAATACCGCAACATACATACATAAAACACAGGATTGATTGGAGATGGGTTGGGTGGTACGGAAAGTTTTAAGTCACCTCTTCCACTCTATCTAGAATCTCAAGAAGACCAATAAACCTCAGGATGAGCTTGTTGTTTTGCCCCAACCTCATAACACCTTTCAAGGGTGAGAACTTCAACCATACCCTGTCACCAACCATGAATGCCATAGGTCGAACTCGCCTATTAGCATAGCTCTTTTGACGGCTCTAGGTTATAACCAACCTACTCTAAATAAACCACACCAGATCTAGATCCTCTCTCAATATGTTTGTACCTATGCTCTCCACCTCCACTAAGTCAAACTACCTGATAGGCCATCTACACCTCCAGCCATACAAAGCCTTAAATGGAGCCATCTGAATGCTGAAATGGTAATTATTGTTGTAAGCAAACTCTGCTAAGGCTAAATGTTGATCCTATCTGGCATTAAATTTAATAGCACATGCTCGTAGCATATCCTCCAATAACTGAATGGTCCTCTCAAAATGCCCATTGGTCTAGGGTTGAAAAGTTGTACTCTATCATGACCCGGATAGGGGGCCTAGATGTGACATGGTGAAAGAGGACCCGAAGACCCTCGATCAAGCCATCATAGCAT